>BMAC01001386.1:231424-243740 GCA_014905375.1 Phtheirospermum japonicum
ACTGCATTTTATTTTGGTTTGAAGAACAAATCTCTGATGAAACCTTTTTTTGTATGTGAATTGTGGTGATTGTTGTCTTGGACACTTGATGAATAGTGTGGTTTTTTTTGTTGTTTTGGGGTGCTTTGAAAGGATTGACATATTGTAGTTGGTGTTTCCTTTGACTGGATTGATGAATATTGTAGTTGGTGTTTCCTTTGACTGGATTGATGAATATTGTAGTTGGTGTTTTGGGGTGCTTTAAATGGAATAATGAATAGTTTTGTATATTTTCGATTGAAATTTGATGTTTTTAATATTCTATTATAATTTTTTACATTTTGGAAAGACCAATCGTAAAATAGGGCTGATTACAAAAAACCATTCCAGATCGGTTTTTTTAAAATTACCGTTCTGGTAAGTTGTACATTCCAGAACGATTTTTGCAAAAAACCGATCTGAAAGTTGAACATTCCAGAACGGTAATTTAAAATACCGATCTGGAAGGTTGAACAATCCAGAACGGTATTTTAAACAACCGATCTGGAATGTTCAACTTTCAGATCGGTTTTTTGTAAATTACCGATTTGGAAAGTTCAACTTTCAGATCGGTTTTTTGCCAATTACCGTTCTGGAAAGTTGACCACTCCAGAACGGTATTTTAAAATACCGTTCTGGAGTGGTCAACTTTCCAGAACGGTAATTGGCAAAAAACCGATCTGAAAGTTGAACTTTCCAAATCGGTTGTTTAAAATACCGTTCTGGAAAGTTGTAGAGTCCAAACGGTATTTGCAAAAAACCGTTCTGGAAAGTTGGATATTCCAGATCGGTATTTTAAAATACTGTTCTGGACTGTACAACTTTCCAGAACGGTATTTTAAAATACAGTTCTGGACAGGTGTACATTCCAGATCGGTATTTTAAAATACCGATCTGGAATGGTCACTTTTCCAGAACAGTAGTTTAAAATACCGTTCTGGATTGTCAGACATTCCAGAACGGTAATTGTAAAAACCGATCTGGAAAATGGCTGATAAAGTATTGGAAGGTACCATTCTAGAACATAATTTTTTTTTCTAGAACAGTTTTTTTTTACCCTTCTAGAAAGTCTGCCAATTCAGAAGGGTAAAAAAAGGCGTTCTGGACTGTCTGCCAATCCAGAACTATGTCACTACAGAAGGTACAGAAAGGCGTTCTGGATAGGCAGAATTACCCTTCTGGATATGCAGTTTCTGCACTAGTGTATGTTGGCTTGTGTCGATCTCAAGGAACTGACAATCAGAGTTCGGATGTTTGTTTAATCATAAAGTCACACAAGAACATGTATTATGGGGATTTTTGAAATTATAACTACGAATTGAAAAGCAAGTTCAATTAACGAAACTAATTTATTCTAATTAAACCAGACTAACTAAGAAAGTAGGATTTAAAAGCTAAATTAACCAAAACTTATAAACTAGGGTTCTTAGAACTAGAAGAACAAATAATAGTATGAACAAACTATGATTATAATCACCAACCATAAATAAACGAAATTTAAAAGCGAAAGATTGAGATGTATATGAACTACGAAATCCAAAATACCAAACATCAATAGCTCAAGTTTCAAAATTAAAGAACAATTATCTGAAAGCATAAATTAACTAAGAATTAAACTGAAAAGCAATTAAAAGAGTTTAGAGAACTTATTGGAACTAGGAAAAGCAGTAAAATCTCCAACTATTCCGGAGAAAAGAAAGGTGATCTTGATTGAAGAATGAATCACGAACGACGGAATGGAGCTTGAGAAATTGTGATGTTGAATCCTCAATCTTGATCTTGTAACTTCGTAACGACGGATGGAAATGGGCTCTCTCTACGTCTCGTAACTCTAGGTAGGTGTAAAAATGTACCCAAGACAGATTTAAGAAGGGTATTTATAGTTTTCCAAAACATGGAGCACAAGTATCCTAGTTTTTTATGATTCTGGGCTCGTTAGAGGTAACGTTAGCGGTAAGAGTTACCGCTAAAGCTAACGTTAACATGGAGCACAGGCGTGGGCACAGGCTGGCCGCTACTGTTGGCTTGCCTTGGCGTCGATGTTGGCGTGCTCTAGCGTGCGCCAAGGGGCCTGGCGTGAGTTTTGGCTTTGTCTGGCACGCCTTGGCTAGAATTCTAGAATGTTTGGCCATTTTTGAAGCATGCTCTTGGCACACATTTTGGCATGACTTGGCTTGAATTTTGTTCCTCAATGCCTTTACCTATGAAAATAGGAATTTTGATCATAAAAACCCAAGAATTACACCAAACCTCAAATTAATTGAACCCATTTAACCAAATTAAGTGTAAAACCAAAAAGAATCATGAAAAACAACAAACAAGAAAAATAACCTAATACCTTAACAAAACTCGAATCGAAACCACTAACAATGACACTAAAACCTAATTAAAAACACGAAAAAAACACCACAATTACATGAAAAATAGCCTCTTAAACATTAGTCTCCATAAGAAAATCAATACTAAACAAAAGCCTTAATAAGCACAGGCAACGACTCAATAAGATTCACGATCCTTTTTATTCATTTTTTATTTTATTTTCTCTTTTTTATTATTATTTTTATTATTTCTTTTTTTTTCGTAGGATGGTGATCCTTAACACTTATTACAAATTTTGATAAATTCCTGATCAATAAACCAAAACAATAATCAACAAAAATAACTAACACTTACCCCACGCTTTTAATGACGTAAGAGTCATCGTTAACACTCATGGCTATATGAAATGGATAATCTGGCTATGATTGGCTCATTCGGGATTTATAGTGGCTAAAATATATGTATATGGCCGGAATAAAGGGTTTTTTTCTGTGCCTAATCGTCATGTTCAAAGCTAACTACACACAGCGATTTCAAAGAGATCTCAAAATAGAACTCACTCCTGTACATGCAAAGATGGTAAACACTCAGGCTACTCACTGTCTTTTGCATGAACAAATTTTTGAATTGACGCTGTTTTTAAGGTTTTGCAAAATCATTTGCGTCCAAGTAACATTTTACAATATATAAATAGAAATTTGAAAATTTTATGCACTTATACATGCTTAAAAGACAAGAACCTCAAATCACACGTAGTCAACTTTGACAAGATAAACCAGACAAACACAATCAAGTGCAGGAATAACACTCAATCACGAATTCAGATTGCACATTTAAAAATACAAATCATCCTCAACTATCCCCCCCTCCTTAAAAATCTGGTAATCTCCGTATTTCCATAAACATATATAAACCAAATCAAAAGAGGAAGGGAATAAGAAAACGTCCCTGAAGATTAAGTAGTCGAGCTGCTCCACGTAGAACAGTGCACTATCCTTCAAATTGCGTGATGTCATTTTTCTTGATTAAAAACCACGAAAACAAACAATAAAAAAAATAAAAAACTAAATAACTAATATTTTTGAATTTCTTGATTTTTCTGCTAACGGTAACCTTAGCGGTTAGGGTTATCGCTAAGTTCCTCTGTTTCACGCTAATGGTAGCCTAGAAATTATGGTTACGGTTAGGTCAATTGTTAAGACCTTCAATTCCTTGATAGCGGTGGCGTTAGCAGTTGATCCTCATCGTTAAGCCTGAAAAGTGTTGCTAATGGTAAGGCTAACGGTAAGTGATACTGCTAACTCAACGTTAAGGCTCTAAAATAGGCAAATGATTCGATTTTTCTACACATCAAGACACGCATCAACGCACTACCACAACTAACTCATTTAAAAAAAATATATACAGAAAATAACCGAAAGAAAAATTGAAAGAAAAATCAAAAGAAAAACTAAAAGAAAAAGAATACAAACGCTTGGGTTGCCTCTCAAAAAATACATCTTTTAAAGTCGCTTGCTTGACACGATTTCATGAAATAAACTTCCATCTTTAGGTGGATTCACTAACTCAACCACATGAATAAAATTTTCGTTAGGGTCGATATCTTCGAGGCCATCTTCTATTTCACAAAAATCAATCCTAAGTAGCTCAGCTATCTCCTCCCCACTCAGAAAATCTTCGTCATCCTTGATGGTTAACTCATCCAAAACAGTAATGCTTTGAAGCTCTTGGACTCAAGATTCGATCGGGTCAACAAATGAACACTCCTCTCACATTAATGAAGAAGGACAATTATTGATATCTTTCAGTGAAAATGTTACCGACTCGCCAAGAACTGACATAGTCATCCTACCCTTATTCACGTCTATCATCACATGAGAGGTAGACATAAACAGACGACCTGAAAGAATAGTATGTCCATTGCTTTCATTCGGCACCTCACCAACATCCAAACCACAAAATTGACCAGAATTACTAATTCATCAACTTTCACCAATACATCTTCAACAATACCCAACGGATGCCTGATCGATTGATCATCCAATTAGAGATGCATGGTGGTCGACTACAAAGGTCCAAGAGAAAATTGATTATATAGAGAATATGATCAAGCATACCTCACGCTCTCTACCCATTCTTGAGCAAAATATCAATACAAAAGCTCCCTGGATCTTTTTCTTTAGGAGGTAACAGCTCCTTGCAAATTGCACTAACCTCCTTAGTCAGCTCTACACGCTGGTTTGTCGTCAAACGCTTCTCTCTAGAAGCAAGCTCCTTGAAAGACCTCACATATGCCAACATCGTCTTGATTACATCTAAAAGAGGAAGGTTGATATTCACATTCTTCAGCAAATTGTAAAGTTCCACGAACTTTTTATTCTCTTTAGTCAGACGTAAGCGACCTGGAACGGGACTCAATCAATGATCGGGGGTGTTTCCTGTGCTGGCTGCGCCTTAGAGGATTGCCTGGGATTGTCAACTGTCATTTTAAAGGGGATTGGTTTGGAATTGTCCCCTTAACGGATCCCAAAATATAAGGATTCAGTGATTTATTGATCTGATCCACCGGTTCGGTTGTGCCATCTTTTTGGGATATCACCGCTTCTTCGTCCTCCTCATGTACGACTACACCATTATTAAATTTCTTCCCACTTTGAAGTACTTGAACAGCTGAGGCTTGCTCTGTCTGACTCGGAAACTTGTCCTTCTCGTTTGCCGTTCTTGCCATAGATGCTGCTATTTAAACCACCATTTTCTCCAAATTGTTCAAACTCTTGGTATGTTCATCCACCGTTGCATTAAGGTTATCTACCTTTGCATTTACTTGCGCAAGTCCTTTATGATTCCGCAAGGTCTCAGCTACTTTTTTCTGCTGCCATACCAACAACTGATCGTTTAGTTGAACCGGAGTAGGTGCTTGCCCCTTTAGAGGAAATTTGTTTGGAGGGGGTGGTGCTAGATATTGAGGATCCGTTTGCTTGGGCATCGGCACATAATTAGGGTTCCCTAAGCCATAACTTAAATTCGAATGATTGCGGAATCCGTAATTGTATGTGTTTGAGTTAGGATCGTAGTTCTTGGTAAATCTCTTGCCCGAATTGTTATTTTGATGAAGGTTTTGAACGGCGTTCACCTCCTCAACCCCGTCTTCTTCAAAACATTGCCGAACAAGCATTTTATCTATGCCCAAATATTCCACAAATTCCACGCTTTTTGTGTGGAGGTTGAGATGACATCTCCTCTCGCTTCATCATCATGCTTGTCAACAAACTGAATTGCTTTGTGAGTTTATCAAACTTATCATTCTCCTCTTGCAAGGTTGACACTTCATTCACCTTGATCTTCCTAGGTTGGGAGCTTGTCTACTACGACTTCTCACTCATTATCCCAAATAAGTCCCATGCTTCTTCCGCATTTAAGTCTCCAAAATCACCGGCCCTTGATTCCACTTGTTGCTTATAGGTCGGCAACAAGCCATCATGAAAATAGTTTTTGACCATTTCGGGACTGTTGGCATGATGCGGGCATGCTTGGAGGATCCCCTTATAGCATTCACACGCCTCATGGAATGATTCTCCATCCAATTGATCGAAGTGGGAAGTTTCTCTCCTCAACTTCTCCGTCGTTTGGGCCGAGTAAAACCTGCTCACGAACTTCTTGTAGACCATATCCCAATTGGTTAGGGAGTTAGATTGCAAATATAGAAGCCACCGCTTCACTTTTTCCTTAAGACTGCTCAGGAAGTATCTCATTCTAAGCTGCCCTTCATTAAATCCCCGATCTGGCATTCCAGAAAATGCTATGTAAAATTGTCGAATAAAATCGAGGGGTCTTTGGAACGCCGTAGAAAATGGGTAGCTGGCTAACATCATTAGATCTCAAATCGTAATTTTTGGCCGCGGGGCCTAAGACTATGGTTAAGTTGTACGGACCGATGGTTGGGCACGCAAGGTCGCCTTGTCGATGTACGTTCGGATATCGAGGGGCTCGTACCCCACTAAAATCTACACATTCTTCGTAGTCTTTCCATACACCGTACTCTTCTTGATTCTCGTTGTATTGATCATCATCATAATTCTCGTAATTCTCATCTCCACACGCATCGTCTCGGGCATTCTCGTTCTGCCAAACCTAGTACTGTCACCCTACTCCTGTATTTTGGAAATGATGCTGCTCACGCGCCCAGTTCTGGTTTCCATTATTCCATTAGTTATTTTGGGGCTGGGGCCTGCCGTTACCAACTTGGTTTCGCCCGAACAGCTGATTTGCCCAAGCATTGTAGGCTCGGTCTTCCTCTCTGTTCCAGAAGTGCTGTCGTGGTGGTGGATTGATAGGATTACCCGGTACCAAAATTTGCTGGTTGTTATGGGGCCCTCCGTTGTTTCCACCATCTAAGATCTCGAGTCCTTCCTGGTCTATTCTTTGGTTGTTCCCTTGGTTGTCTTCCTCGTTGAGCTCTTGGTTGTCAATAGGATCAATAATTGGTGGGTCTCCTTCCCGACCGTCATTCAGTTGGTTTCCCATGTGCATGTCATCGTCGAATGGCATGCCGTATGGTGGATTGAAAGGCGGGGTGTGATTGCCGCGTCCTCTCCCTCGGCCATGATTAACACATATTTGTCCTTATTTTTAGTAGGTTTATAGATTGTTTTTCTTATTGTTTTTGGTATAAGTTGGGTAGTTTAAGCTCTATTTCGTATATTTGTACTCTCAGCTTATTTTTACCGCGTTTTGACCTAGATTGATGAAAATAAGTGATTATTTGTGGTTTTTCACTTTACAGCTAAGTAACCGGACAAGTTCAGTGCCTAATTAGATGAAGTTGATGTTCGATAAATGAAGAACGGACTTTCCGGTGAACGAGTAGCAAAAAGATAGAAGAAGACGGAGGCAGACGCGCAGCCGCGTCAATTGACGCGACCGTCGACGCTCCGTCGACGCGAGCCATGATCTGCGTCAGTCGATGCTGCATCGACGCAACGTCGACGCTACTTGCTAAAGCGTCGATGTAGACGCACCTATGTCGATGCAACGTCGACGCTACTTGCTGAATCGTCGATGTCGATGCACCTATGTCGACGCAATGTCGACGTTACTTGCTGAAGCGTCGATGTCGACGCACACCGTCGACGCACCCGCCCTGCCGACGCGCGCGCCAGGCAGCACCGATGCCGAGCACCAGCACGCGTCAGTCGACGCACCGTCGACGCGACGACCCAGAATCGGGAATTTTAGGGTTTCTTATGCTTCAAGTCAAGAGAAATCTATAAATACCTTTCGAAGTCCGTCCCAAACCGACACTCCTGACCCATACACACTGAATACTCGATCTCTTGGCTCGAGAACAACACCACCCGCCTCCATATCACACCAATTAATCGAGATCGAAGATTCGAGGATCGCCAAGCTCCAACCGTCCGCTCGTGATCCGTTCTTCGACCGAGATCAATCACCTCTCCGGAGTAGCTGGAGAATTTACTACGCTTTCTAGTTTAATAAGTACTCTAAACCTTTTATTCGTTTTCGTAGTTTAATTTATGCAATTAAGTAGTTATTTTTCATTAATTGCTTTTGAGTTTGTTAATGCTTAGAACCCTTGATAATTTTGGTATTGAATACGTAATCTTTAGTTTAATTAATGCTTGGTTATTATTCTTGTTAGTTAATTCGTTTCATTTGCATTTCGTTCTTGATAATCGCTTGATTTTATGCTAGTTGATCTTGTTTTAAGTTCTTAGAATAATTACTCTAGTTAATAAATTCCAATTGCTGAAATTAAATTACTTAGTTTTAATTATAGTTTATGTGTTTTAAATTTCTATATAATCAAAACAATCAACCCCCCCCCCCATGTATGTGATATTGAATTGAACAAACTGTTTGAGATTTCCGATTGTATATTCCTCGAGAGACGACTCAAGTCAAGTTGCCAAACTACGCGCGACCCCGTTCACCTGCGGGCAAGCTATTGATCTTTTGACAAATTTTCATAAGTAGGCAACACAAAAGCTTGAATCATGCCACCATTTGTTCCTACTCCTCTTACTCCTCGGCCGCCATTAAGTGGAATGTGTGACATGGTGGTTGGGGTTACTTTGTATGGGTTCCTCCTCTTACTCCTCGGTCGGCATTAAGTCGATACGTTTGATTTGTTGTTGAGTTCATGCAAGGTCGTAGGTCTCTTAGGCTCGAACTTGCAGCATTCATCGACAACGTTCATCGTCCGAATCAAGTTAGACCACCTCACTCACCCAGAAGTGAATCGTCTTCCACGACTGATTTTATTTGTGATCCTGTTCCGGAAACGATGTTGCGACTAGATAACCAAGCACACATAAAAGGGGACGACCAGTCACCAAGGCATCCACCCGTGCAACAAAGAAATGGGTACGGGAGTGAGCCAAATCGTCCCGACGGACCAGTACAGCCTCAAGCATACGAGGAGAATATTCAACGAAACGTGATAGACCAGAATGAAGGCCAAAGACGAGGAGATAATTGCTACCGCCACGTCCCGGACGACTATTCTGAGAGATCATATCATGGCGATGAGCGGGTCAATGAGTGGCTGGCATATGACGGGTACCAGGAGAGAAACGAATACGCGAGGCGAAATAACCAAGCAAGATACCAACGGGAGGCGCGCGAACCGAGATAAAGAGAGTTCACGACCCTTCAAGTGGGTCCCTATAGTTCGGAAATTGTGTTGGGTAGAACTGCGAGAGACTTCGAGTTGAAACCTCATATCATCAATAACCTCCCGACATTTCACGGCCTCGCCAACGAATACCCACTGACGTTCCTCAAGGAGTTTTATGGTGAAGTTAGTAGGATTCCCTCTCCGGGACTTCATCACGAAGACCTTCAAATGGTGTGTTTTCCGAGTTTCATGAAGGATAAAGCCAAGTCTTGGCTACTATCACTGGAACCGAGATCTCTGGTCGATTGGCCCATGGTGAGCGACAAATTCATTAATCAGTACTACTCAGCTCAGACGATGGGCCACATAAGGAGACAAATAGCCAACTTCGTCCAACAAGACGGGGAGTTGTTTCACGAGGCGTGGGAACGTTTCAAATATTTATTGCAAGCTTGCCCCCATCATCACAACTCTCCGGGAATGGTGAATCAACTCTTCTACGAGGGACTTCTAGATTCTTATAAGAACAACGTAGAGGTGGCTGCTGGAGGAGATTTTGGGGATTTGACAGCGACGTCTGCCAAGCAACTATTTGAAAGAATGAGTGAAAAGTCGAGGCAAATGAGCTCTCGACCACGGAAAATAAGGGTTAACGAGGCAACTGAGGAGCCAAGTAACGAGACCTTCGAGGTATGTACCCGTTGTGGAGAGCAAGGGCATGCGGGGGATTCATGTACAATGGGGTATCACGAGGATACCGACGCTGAAGCACACGCCATCAAGGACCAATTGCGCAACATAGATCTTCCAACTTATGAGCACAGGCCTCAACCAAACACCAAGTTTAATGCGAATCGTAACTCTTCTTACTTGAAATGGGGCCCCGAGAATCCACATTACGCTCCAGCACAAAATAAATCAACGCAACCTCCACCGAGCAAATCACTACCAGCGGGGCCGATATCTGTTCCTATACAGCCAAACGATCAACTGCTAATTTGGCAATAGAACCAAGTCACCGAGACACTCAGAAATAGGGATGGATTGACCAGTCTGACCACGCAAGTGAATAAGCAAGGAGAGGTCTTGGATGATCTATCTAAGAGCGTGAAGAACTTGGAGAAGATGATGGGGCAAATGGCGACATTCATGGCCAAACACGACAACGAAAAGGGGAAGCTTCCGAGCCAACCCGAGCAAGCTTCCGAGGTTCATATTCTACGAAGTGGGAAGACGATAGATAATAAAGTCGAAGAACTTAATGAAGGGGACACTGTTGTTGCAAAGGAGGGGCTGCCCACGAACAATGACCCCAAATCGGTTGACCAAATGCATAAGTCACCGAATCCGTACATTCCTGGGTCGTTAAAAGGGAAGTCCCCGAATCAAGTACCCTCTCCAGTAACAAATGATGATTCCACCGAGCCTCCGAAGGCATCACCAATCACTATTCGAGACAAGGTTCCTTTCCCAAGTCGTCTACGCCCAGCAAAAGAGAATAAAAAGTTCATGGAACTTTATAATCTGCTCAAAAACGTCAACATTAATCTTCCTCTGTTAGACATAATCAAAATGATGCCCGCGTACGTGAAATTTTTCAAGGAATTAGTTGCGAGGGAACGGCGTCTCGAGACACTTCAGCAAGTTAAATTAACGAAAGAGGTGAGCGCCATATGCAAAGGGCCTCTACCCAAAAAGGAAAGAGACCCGGGAAGTTTCTGCATAACCATCACCTTGGGAAACGGATAGACAGCACGAGGCATGCTTGACCTTGGAGCGGAATCAATTTGATGCCTTATTCCCTTTATAAGGAATTCGATTTGGGGACAATGAGACCAACGACGATGCGGCTACAATTAGCGGACCGATCAATTAGACAACCACTTGGCATAGTCGAGGATGTTCTAGTTCAAGTAGGCGAGCTTGTGATTCCATTCAATGTCGTCATACTAGATGTCGGCGAGGTTCCGAAGGAGGGCACTGAACATACTATTATGCTTGGTCGACCATTTATGTCCACTTCTCGTACACTGATTGACGTACACAAAGGGAGGATGACCTTGTCCGTGATGGGGGAGACAATCACATTTTCGCTGAAAGATATCCACAACACTCCTTCGCCATACATGAATGAAGATTTCTCATTTGTGGACCCGATTGCCTCTTGTATCCACGAGCTAAAGGGGATCACCGTGCTAGATGAGTTAAGCGTCGAGGACGACACGGAATTTTTGAACAGGGTGGCCGAGATATTAGAGATAGATTTGAATGAGATCGACGAAGACCATGAAGAGATGGACGATTTTGATGAAGAATTGTGTGAAATAGCCACTGCACCCGAACTTGGTCCAAAGATGGAGTTAAAGCCACTACCGAGCCACCTTGAAGTATGTTTTCCTCGAGCCCAACGAAACGAAACCAGTCATCATATACTCAGCCTTGTCGGAGCACGAGGAGAAAGAATTAGTTGCGGTGTTAAGCAACCACAAGGAGGCAATTGGATGGAGCATCAGCGACATCAAAGGAATAAGCCCCGTGACTTGCATGCATAGAATCGAGATGGAACCCGATGCCAGGCCTGTGAGGGACAGTCAACGGAGACTGACGCCAACGCTTTACGAGGTGGTTAAGAAAGAAATTTTTAAGCTTAAAGACGAAGGAATCATTTTCGCCATCTCCGACAGCAAATGGGTGAGCCCAATCCATGTGGTTCCAAAGAAAGGAGGTATCACCATCGCCGAAAATGCAAAGGGAGAGATAGTGCCAACCCGACTAACTACTGGATGGCGTATGTGCATCGATTATAGGAAGTTGAATGCGGCCACTCGTAAGGATCATTTTCCTCTACCGTTCATCGACCAACTCCTAGACAAACTTGCGGGACACGAATTTTACTGCTTTCTGGATGGCCTTTCGGGCTACTACCAAGTGGCCATCGCTCCGGAAGATCAGAGCAAGACAACGTTCACATGCCCCTTTGGCACATTCGCTTTTCGAAGGATGCCCTTTGGCCTGTGCAACGCACCAACGACTTTTCAAAGGTGCATGCTCTCAATTTTCAGTGATTTTATTGATGACTTTCAAGAAAACTCCTAATCCCCTTAACATCTCGAGGCGGAGGGAGAGTTTCAATTACATCAATTTTTGCCTTATCAACCTCCAGCCCCTTTCTAGAAACAACATGGCCTAGAACAGTGCCACTTTTTACCATAAAATGGGATTTCTCCCAACTCAAAGTTAGATTTTTCTCAATGCATCGTTCTAGAACTCTTGACAAATTAGACAAACAATGATCAAAAGATGACCCAAAAATCGAAAAATCATCCATAAAAACCTCAA
>BMAC01001387.1:7855-23112 GCA_014905375.1 Phtheirospermum japonicum
GGACATCCATGACTTATCATGCGTCCGAATCCCCTACTACCATGCACAGACTTCTCACTAGATTCCCGACTATGTGAACGTTGCCTCTTTTGTTTGGCCTCCAAAAGACACACAGACAGGTCATAACATAGCCTGTCCTCTAGTGAAGTCACGGTGAGGTCTGGGTCTTACCATAGAAATCATCTACTCAATGAGTGGGAACCACTTAGAGATTTCTAGGCGAGGGAGTTCAGTGAACTCATCTTATGAGCACCTACTTATGTATGTCGATGTCCAGACACCGTGACCGATGAGACGCGGTCCACATACATTAAGTACTAGTCTTCATGGGAAAGGCCTGTATCCTCATTATGGCGTAACCCTTTGACTAGGAACAAGTTCGACGAGTTACATTACGTGKTGGATTATCTCACGGTTCTGCTAGACCAATCCACCGTAATAAAACAACTTCATCAGGACCATACCTWTGCAACTAGCATGGGATAAAATATATGGAATGACAATAAGTGTAAAAGATATTATTATGAATAAAAACCGATTGTATTACAAGAGAAAAGTTAGACCACAGCCACAAGTTGGCTTGTTGGTCACCTTATTCTAATATAAACTGGGTACCATTATCTGAAATCATCAACTCATTTGCTAAAGTAGTCCATCGCCACGATCAAAAACCTCTTCTAGGCTGGAGCCATTGGGAATGGGCCGACCAGGTCTATCCCTCACTTTGCAAAAGGGCAGGGAGAGCTCGTTGTCATGATCTGGTTGATGAGTTAAGGGAGACATTTCTTGACATTTTTCACACTTCTTAACAAAGTTCTCAGCCTCTTTCCTCAGCGATGGCCAGAAGTAGCCAGCTCGCATTATTTTACTTGTCAGGGCTCTTGCTCCCATGTGGTTGCCACAACAGCCTTCATGGACTTCTTTGGGGACCTGGGTGCCCTCCCCTGAGCTCAGACATTGCAATAGAGGCCGTTCAAATCCTCATCGAAACAATGTCCCCTTGATTAAGCAGAATCGGGCAGACCTGGTTCTCACTTTTACTCCTTCTCTCTTATCTTCCGGTAGCTCTCCCCTTTCTAGTTATGCCTTAATAGGGCAGCACCAGTCCTCACCCTCGTTGACCAAACATACCTGCTCTGTCCCAAATTCATTATCTGCCATCAATAAAGTGATTATTCTCTCATGGTAATCCACAACTGAACTGGCGACCTTAGACAAATAGTCTGCTCTCCCATTTTCTTCTCTAGGAATTTGAAGGACAATCAAGGCCTCCATATCCTTGGCTAGTTCCTTGAACCAAGCTAGGTATGTCTGCATGTGTTCATCTCTCGTCTCGAAATCGCCACTTATTTGCTTACACACCAGCTGCGAATCAACTTTTGCACACACCTGCTCTGCCCCCAAGTCTTTTGCCATTTGAACTCCTCTCAGGAGGGCTTCATACTCAGCCGCGTTATTGGACAGAGCATAATTCATTCGCACCACATACTCGGTAGTTATACCTGCTGGATCAATTAAAACTATTCCTGCACCATAGCCCTGATTTCCTACCGAGCCATCCGTAAAAACCATCCATTCTCTTTTGTCTTCGGGAGAGCCGGTCATTTCCTACACAGAGTCAGCCAATGCCTGAGCTTTAATGGTTGTTCTGGCCTCAAAGGTTATATCGAACTCGCTAAGCTTAATTATCCACTTGACCAGCCGCCCTGACGCCTCTGGCTTGTCCATGATGGCCTTTAATGGCAGGTTGCTTATCACAATTATGCCATGTGAGACGAAATAGGGCCGTAGTTTGCGCGCTGTACCCACCAAGGCTAACATTGCCCGTTCCACCTCAACGTATCGAATTTCGGCGTCATGCAATACTTTACTCTAGTAATATATCGGCTTCTGCATTTTGCCTTCTTCCCTAAGCAAAACTGAGCTGATAGCCTGTTGCCCGACAAACAAGTACAAAATTAAAGGCTCGCCCTGAATTAGCTTAGTAAGCAGCGACATACTAGCCAGGTGCTCTTTCAACATCCTGAACGCTTCTTCACATTCGTCACTCTATTGAAACCGAGCTTTCTTGCGCAAGGCCGGGAAAAATGGTAAGTTCTTCTCAGCCGAACGCGAGACAAATCTACTCAAAGCATTGACTCGGCCTGCCAAGCACTGCATTTCTTTGACGTTCCTTGGCGCTTGCATTTCCATAATAGCTCTTACTTTTTCCGGGTTAGCCTCAATCCCCTTCTCTGTAACCATGTACCCCAGGAACTTGCCAGCTCTGACCCCAAATGCACATTTCTTGGGGTTAAGCTTCATCCTGTACTTTCATAGGGTATCGAAGGTTTCTCTCAGATCATTCACATGCAAGGTCGCCTTCACGCTTTTGACTAACATGTCATCCACGTATGCCGCCATTTTCCTCCTCAAGTGCTCTTTGAAAATTTTATCCACCATCCTCTGATACGTGGCCCCTGCATTTTTGAGCCCAAACGGCATGACCACGTAACAGTACGTCCCTTTCGGGGTTATAAAGCTAACCCTCTTCCAGTCCTCCTCTGCGAGCCTGATCTGATGGTAGCCTTGTGAAGCATCCATCATGCTTAACAACTCTCACCCCGACGTAGTGTCAACTAGATGATCTATCTGTGGCAGGGGGTAGTGGTCCTTAGGGCAGGCACGATTAAGATCACAAAAATATATACACATGCGCTAGTCATCCTGAGTCTTGGGGACTAATACTGCGTTATAAAGCCACTCAGGAAATTGTATTTCCTGGATGTGCTTAGCTTTCAGCAGTTTCTCCACCTCAGCCTCAATGATTGCCTCCTTCTCTTGACCAAAGTTGCATTTTCGTTGTTTTACTGGCTTCTCTCCAGGGCTGATGTTAAGGTGGTGTTCGACGATAGCCAGGTCTATACCCACAAGGTCTTCGGGAGACCATTCAAAGACATCAGCATTACTTCTCAGAAATTGGACCAGATCTATCAAAATTTTCTAGCTTAACGTCGTCCCCACTCGCACTACTCTACTATCGTCCCCTGGACCATCTCTACCATCATCAGCCCTTCTTCTCTCTGAGCCAGGTCTGGCCTTGCCTTTTCTATCCGAGCTCTTTTGTTCTGTCGTTCCTCCTCATTCCGTCTAATGCACTCGACATACGCTTGCCTGTACAAATACTGATCTCCTCTGACTTCGCCCGTTCCATCCTCAGCCGGAAACTTCATCTTCATATGGTATACGGAGATTACTGCTTGGAACTGACTCAGGGATGGTCGTCCTAGCATAATGTTATACGAAGATGGTTCATCAACTACCAAGAATCGTACCGTCCTAGTCACTCTATACGGTTCTTCCCCCAACGTCACCAAGAGTCTTACTTCCTCCAAAGGCTTCGGGGCTCTCCCCGCAAATCCTACCAAAGAAGTTATCACTTCTTCCAATTCCATATCCGGTTTTAATTGTTGATAACAGTCGTAGAACAGGATATCGCCAGAGCTTCCTATGTCCACAAACACACGCTTAGCATTATAATTTGCAATAGTGGCCGTTATGACCAGGGCGTCCATATGAGGGGCCAAGATGCCATTCTCATCTTCAAAGCCGAAACATATGTTTGGACTAGGTGCCATCTGCCCCACCTAACGTATCTTCCGGACCAGGTCCCTTGCGGCACGAACATAGCTGTGATGAGTCCGTTTGGAGTGCTCATCCCACTCGCCCCCCGTGATCATTTGAATCTCTCCTCGTATGACCTGGGCTTGGTCACTCCGTCTTCCACTATTTCGCCCACTATCCTGCTCATGCTTATTCTGCTGGGGTCGATCATGACTACGATAGCCAGACCTGGGCTCTTCCCTCCTCATCCGTACATACTCCTTGACGTGCCCAGCCTGCACCATCCTCTCCAGCTCATCCTTCAAATGAGTGCACTGATCCGTGTCATGGCGGTACTCATTATGATACCTACAGAATTGGTCAGATCTCTCTTTTCTTGGCTTTTGAGAGTAAGTTTTAGGCCATTTAAGATCGGGATTCCTTTCAATCGCTTGCAAGATCTCCCCCTGAGGAGTCGCCAGGGGCGTGTAATTATCAAAACGAGGTCGTCCTCCAACCAGGTCTCGCCTGGACCTTTTCACCGGCGCTCTCTCATCTCTATCATACCTCTCTCTCTCTTCTTCTCTCCTTCCTCCTTGATCTTCAGGGCCTCCTCCAAATGGATGTACTTCTCTGCCCTCTTGAAGCCCAGAGATCTATAGGAAGCTGGCATCACGCATGACCTCCTCAGTAAACGGTGTGCCTCTCCATGCCGGAACCGTATCAGCGCTCGTCATTTTCCTCTTGAATTCTCATACCTCTTTCTGCAGGCTTTACATTTGCTCGGCAAGGCCTGGATTAACCTGACTCGAAGTCTCACTGTCGGAGGTGGAGAAGTGTTCTTCTCTGTCTTGGAGGGGGGTCCGATCCGTGCACTGACCGCGCAACAGTTCCGTTTCCTCTAGCGGAACTGTCCGAGCTGGTGGTGTGTTGGATGGTGGCGCCGAGATCTCCGCGAACTTCTTCTCCACGGCCACTTCCACGACTTTTCCGATGAGCTCAGACAGCTGCCTGAGGAAATTTTCTTTCAGTAATCCGCCGTTGGTTGGCGTTGTTCCGTCAGAGGGGGGTGGCATAGTGCAAGATCCAGTTGCTACCGATGGTTCTTCCCCCTCTGGCCTCGTCATTGACGGCCCTGTCAACCGCGTCATGCCCCATGGTGTGGTGGAGCTAGGCGTGCCACCCAGCTCCCCCACCAGATTTCATCGTAAACCGTCTAAAGCCATGTGTAACTCACGTCTTAGCTGATCTTCTTCCCACAGACGGCGCCAATTGTTTCACCCAGAAAGTATGACCACGCCTGAAACCTGTGCTTTTACCCCGACCTGCACACACAAACACGTCAGAAAAGGACCACTGGAGGTTTTCCGGTGGAAACCTCTCCGATGCTTAAGTCAGAAAGCGTGCGGAGTGTTTTAGTGAACAAGAAAATGAATGCACTAAGAATGACATACCTTTCTCAGACTTGGGGCTGAGGTATTTATAGTTTTCCTTAGTGGGGACCCCTTCCGGAATCTCGAAAACAACGGCCGCGAATCAAGGGCCGTTAAGCAACCAATTCTGACAAGTGGTCCCACTTGTCCCCTATGGGGAGGTCAGGGAATCAGGTCTATCTTAATCCCGCCCTCTCTCTCTCTTATAGGATATCAGGCCTGATTTGCTCCTACTTCTCAGGGATTACTCTCTACCAGGTCAAAACAATTCCTGAGCCGTGGTGATTCTCTTTTCAATATCTGATCTATTCCTAAGAAGAACAGGTCAGACCTTCTCAAGGCCTGAGCTGCCCTGATTTCCTTCCTCTTTTTAGTTGTCTCAACCCAGGTCTTGACCTATTTAGGCCCCATCAGCGGTGAGGATGATCGGAAAATGATGAACTTGAAAAGGATACGGAGTCGTTGTTTCGGAGAGAAAAGCAGAGAGCAGGAGCATCTGTGAGTTGAAAATATGAAAATTGAGGAAGAAAGGGAAAGTCGCGGGGATAAAAGGGAAAGAGGATCTTCAAAAAATGAAAATCGAGGGGAAAGTTGGATCTTGATGGGATTCCCGCATTTAATTCCTGTTAGAGGAACAGTACCCGAAGAGACGTGCTGGGAATTGTAACCTTCTCTAACCTGTCAGTGGTACAGTACTCGAGGAGACGTGTCGAGATGGTAACCATTTTTGGAATAGGGAGCGTTACAGATAGGTCTACTGATTCAATTGGATCAAAAAGGTGGATTTTTCGGAATCTGAGCAGATAAGGAACCTGAGAAATTATGTGGAACCTTAACGGTTCCAAAACAAGCTCTGGAAATATACAGGTATACTCCAACAATTTCTTTTTTGGGCCTCTTCTAGAAGTTTTCAAGTCTTTCTTATTCAGTAAAATAAGGATATTGACTTGTATTAGGAATGCTAGCTAACTCCTACAATTCCTAACCTTATTTAAGGGTCCCTCAAACCTATAAAAATTAACTCCTACATAGTGTAAAAACACAATACATACGAAATATCAAAACATGTTTCTAAACGCGCTCATGCATACATACCACAATAGTATCGTTAGGATTTTGTTCGATGGTCTGGCCAGTTCTCGTTCGAGGGGATGTGACGGGTTGATGTACCCGAGATAATCCCAACACGGGCTCCAAACCTGGTTGGATTGACCTGATTAAAATACTGCCCTGGCTTGGGCTAGTCCTACTAAAGACTATGGAGTTCGGGTCGACCCGATCTGATGCACCTTGAATATCCTCCTGGTCTGACCCGTCCTAGAGTGGAAGGAAGGATCAGGACCTTCCTGGTCTGACTTTTCCTAGGCGGAAGATAGACAGTCTAGAATATTGTGAATGACGGCCCAAGATTCGCGGGATTTTGTTTCCAGGATCTCAGAAGGGTCCCACAAAGAGAAACTATAAATACCCAGGAACCTCAGGCTTAAGAGGTAAGTAATCTCAAGCTGTTTTATTATATTCCGATCAAAACGCTTACTGACTTAAGCATCGGAGAGGTTTCCACCAGAAAACCCCGCGTGGTCCTTTCTAACGTGTTTTTGTGTAGCAGGTTGGGAAATTCTCAAGAAAATGTGAAGTTTCTACTGTAGACAAGTTTTCTGGGTGAAACAATATATATATATATATATAATATCTATGGTGCCGTGAAGGTTGTTGGGAAAAATAGATTTGGTAAAGTTATATAAGGTAGATTTGACCAAATATTCCAAATGTAGACGGTTCGTTAGTTTTGAAAACGAACGTCAAATTCTTAATCTACGTTTTGAGTAGATTATCGTGGTATATTTACTTTCACAAATCCATATTCGGATGAGTGAAAAGTCAATGATCACGGTTGGACATTTGGAAGGTAAAGAGGGTGAGAAATTTCCTAAGTAAAGAGGAAAATATGTCCGACATATGAATGATATTCATTGTTTTATGGAAATTAAATTATTAGAGATGGTGGTCCGCAAATTATTTAATTTCTTGGGCTTTAATTTAGTTTGGGCCTCTTCTAGAAGTTTTCAAGTCTTTCTTATTCAGTAAAATAAGGATATTGACTTGTATTAGGAATACTAGCTAATTCCTATAATTCCTAACCTTAGTTAAGGGTCCCTCAAACCTATAAAAGTCAACTCCTACATAGTGTAAAAACACAATACATACAAAATATCAAAACATGTTTCTAAACGCGCTCATGCATACATACCACAATCGTATCGTTAGGATTTTGTTCGATGGTCTGGCCAGTTCTCGTTCGATAGGGTGACCGAATTGATTGCTCTTTTCGGCATTATTTTCGTTGTGTCTTAGGAGATTCGTTGCCGTAAATCCGCGAGCATGCGTACGGGGCAACAAGAATTTTCAGGAAAGAGTTTTCTCGCCTCGACACTTTTCCGTTTCATTATTTATTTACGTTTATATATATTATGTTTATATATACTTAATTGCGTTAGATCTGTTAGTTCGAATTATTCCCCCATATTACCCTAATTTATTGTTGTAACACCAACAAAGGTACCATGTTCTCCACTCCTGCATTTACATCCATCCATTTACCAATATTTTTAACTAACTTTTGATCAAATGGTTGTGATTAAGTGAATAATGGTGCACTCATGGTACCGTTGAAGTTATTCTCGAGCGTATGATTAATAATTCGATTTCTAATACAGAGGATCATTTATAATATAAATGTAATTTTATAACATACTTTTTTTTCACATTACTAATATGGATAGAGACTCATGATGATAACTTGTTATAAACTAAAAAGAAAATAGAAAAGTTATATAGAAAATGAGTTTTCAAATATGATTCTCGTTATAGTTGAAATCTTATTTATAGGAAAATTTTCAATATTACATTCACATTTACATAATTTTATTAGAAGTAAAATAATCATTCAAGAATAATAATTTAAAAAGTGTATATACTATGCACAAAGAGTAAAATTGTTGGTGTTATTTATACGGGGTTTCAATTTTCCTATTTCACTTCTAATAATTAAACACGTGGCATTTATTTTATTCATTAAAATTTATACTCTAAATGGTGCCACATTTTCCAAGATTTTGTTTTATTCCGAGAAAATAATAAGTTTTCTACCAAATTCAAATTTGACACTATGATCTCTTAATTTTTTTTTCTTATATATTTTGTTTTCTGAACTATACAATTTGTACACTTTACCTCCTCTCGAGCATGTTTCCGGTGAAAATTGTCAGCGGTGAAAATTTCGCACAATTGAAGGGTAAAATCGTTATTTGATTGTCAAAATTTGAAGGACGTTTTTATCATTCAATTGTGTGAAAATTTCTGCCAAAAATATGCTTAATAAAGTAAAGTGTAGAAGACACACAACTCATGAGGTAAAATACAAAAAAAAAAAAAAAAAAAAAAAAAAAAAAAAAAAAAAAAATTATTGTCAAATTTATTGAAGTTTGGGTGAGAATTTTTTTTCTTCTCCTGTATACCTTATATACAGTGGAAGATCTGAACTCGAATGGATGCGATCTTATCCATTAAAGTGTTATTAACATTAGGCATATAACATTACTTATAACCATAACTTCTTTTTTCCAATACGCAGTTTTCGAATTAGATAATTGAAATATAAAATCGAATATGCTATCCACATTAGGTAACAAACAATTTCTAATTAGTGAAAGAAAGATTATTGTACTGTAAGGTCCATTTTCAAGAATGGATAAGAAGGAAAAATTTGCAAGGAATAACAACAGCAGCAATGGTGTTGATGCTATTACTTGCAGGCCAAGCCATCAGCGATATTAATGCCTTTCCCGCTTTGCTTTCCTGTTTGTTCTGTTAGATGCTTGTTTGGAGGGAAAAAAGTCGTCTGCGGAATGAAATGCTTTGGCAAGTGCCTCGTAGGTCTGGGTCCATTAGGTCTCGATGATTGCAAGCATAGATGTGCCTTTCAACGTTGCGCTCGTATTATCACGAACGGTGAGATCTCTCACATTTGACTTTTTTCTTTCTTACATTTTCGAATGATAATTTTACTGGGGAAATTTTATTTTTGATCCACTATCTTGGCCACATTCCAGAAAAGATACGTAATGTTGGCTATCATCAAACAACGTCTACTAAGTTGGTCAATTCATCAAAAAATGTTTTAAAAAGGCACGATCGAGGCTTTTTTTGCTAACGTGGCGTGATTCAATACTTTCTATCATTTTTCTTTAATTTTAAATATTAAATTGAAAATAATAAAACTGGAATTTTTTTCATTTTTGTCCATTATATTGACCACATTCCAGGGTACGTTAAATTGGTTATCATCAAATCAAATCTGTTAAGTTAACATATTTATCAAAAAAAGATCCAAAAAAGCTTGATCGAATTTTTTTCTAACGTGGTATTATTCTATATTTTCTTATCAATTTTCTGTAATTATAAAAACTAAATTAAAGACAAAAATGTGTTTGCTCTCCCTTTTCTTTTTCTGTGTTTATTTTCTCTTTCCGTTAATCTAATTAATAAAATTTTAATCAATAAGAATTAATATATATTATTTATAAATATAAAAATGTAATATAAATATTAAATATATATAATAAACTATAGAAATTTCAGAATTCATTTATAAGAGATTTTCTTTTATACATTTTTATATATGTTTTATTATTTTTTAAGATTCATTTTATATTCTTATATTTATCTCCGAGTTTATTAATTTTGTATTAATTAAAGTTTTAATAATATAAAAATCATATAAATTATTATATTAATTTTATAATTTTTGAAGATTTATTTTATGTTTATATATTTATCACTGATTTTTTCTTATTAATATAAGATTTTATTAATTTGATTAAAAGAAAAGAAAATGAAGGCAAAAAAGGTTTATATCATCAATATAATACTTAAATAAAAGAAATGATAATATAATATAGAATCATGGCACGTCAGAAAAAAATTCGATCAAAGATTTTTTGAACTTTTTTTTGATAAATTGGTTAATTTAGCAGATATGATTTGATTATAACCAATTTAACGTATATTTTCTGGAAAGTGGTCAATATAATGGACCAAAATAAATATTTTCCCAATTTTATTATTTTTTAATTAATATTTAAAATAAAAGAAAACTGATAAAAAACTATCGAATCATGCCACGTTAGCAAAAAAGCCCTATCAGACTTTTTTTGGACATTTTTTGATGAATTGGCAAACTTAGCGTTTGATTATGACCAACATCACATACTTATTTTGGATTGTGACCAACATAGTCGATCAAAATGAAATTTTCTCTAATGTTGCTCGTTGGTTTCGCACTCTTTTATGGGAAACACAGTGCATAATTATTGGAACGATGGATTCACTTTTTCTTTTAATATTGTCACTTTTAATTAATTATAAATAGTGATCATTATTCTTTTCCATTTACCTTTCTTTCTTTTTTCTTTATTTATTTGTTGATATTTGGCACCTTTTGTGACTACCTCGGTCTCTTCTCCTTGTCATTGTTTGGCCACCACACCCCAACGATGGTTGTCGTTCGTTGTTAGTGGCATTAACAAAATATTTGTCATTTCTCATTGCCTTCGGTTCGATATTTGAAGTTGGTATACGATTTTGATCGCCATCGATCTGAGATCAAAAAACTATGAATTTGTTGACTTTTGATCTCAAATTAATGACGACTTACTAGCAGTGACAGAACCAGGATTTTAAATTTACCCGGGGTAAAGTATTGTTAACGGAAACAAAATAATATGAAATAAAATACACACTAATAGAGTTTTACCCTTATCTTACACAATCACAATAAGAAAAAGGAACGGAGGATTTTGTATTAATCAAAATAAATAAACTTGACAGTTTTTGCTCAAAAAAAAAAAAAAAAGAGATGATCAAGTAAGATAATGAATCCCAAAACAAACTCTTTCAAGTTCATTTGATACCAATGCAAAGTCCACTAAGAAATTAATTATGAGTCATTGAAACTAGAAGAGAGGCATCCAAAAATATGGATAAACCGACAAAAGTCTCCACCGTCCTGCAATAATTTATGAAGTTTAAATACACCAATATTTTCAAAATCCATCATTCAATGTTAATTATCAAATTAAATATTTAAAATAAAAGATGCAAAAATAATTCATATAGACATACCAATATTATTGAAGTTGTGATCTACGATTCTTCAAAGTATAATATTCGTTAATTATAGAATCTGAGTCGATACTTGAATCAAACTCTCTCTCAATATAGATAATTAGGAAATCTGCCAGAAAATCATCTCCCATTTTATTACGAAGAACTGTTTTCACATGCTTCATAGCCGAAAATGCACGTTCAGTAGTTGCCGTGAAAACCGGCAAAGTTAGAACTAGACGAATCAATCTGTCAATCAAACTGTAGCACTGCACCTTTCTTGTTTCAAATAAGCCTCGACACAATTCTCAGATGGTGGATATTTTTTGAAAATTCTCATGACAAACTACATCGAGCTCATAATGTTGAAGCTGACATCTCAAATGATGTATTTCCTGTTCAGTGAAATCTTCAGGATAATACTTCTCTGCAAGAGTACAAATTTTGGCTACATCGAACAATTTAAATTTATCTTTCGGGTCCAAAGCAGTGCTGAGCATAAGAAGTTCTACCGTCTCATCATTGAATCTAGAGTTTAATGGCAAAAATATTTTTTTAGTCCGGTAAGTGACCACTCTTTGATATTTAGTCCGGTTTTTGGTCACACTTGAAAATTAGTCCACTAAGTGGACTAAATGCTGATTTTTGATCTAGTGACCGCCTAGAGCAGGTCATCTTTACCGGAAAAACCTAAAACTGAAGGTCACTGGACCAAAAATTAGCATTTAGTCCACTTAGTGGACTAATTTTCAAGTGTGATCTAAAACCGGATTAAAAGTCAAAGAGTGGCCACTTACCGGACTAAAAATAATAATTTTGCTAAGTTTAAAACTATTGATATGTGTGATGATAATAAGTTAAACTATAATTAGATGTATAATGTAATATGCAAAACACTATTTTATAATATATAGAAGTGGAGTTATTTACATTTAATTTGTTTTAGAGAGCGAATATACGCACCCCATTTATTTACGAGTTCACCCCATAAAAAAACTCAACAAAAATGTCAAAATTATCCCAAAAATACTAAATACCCAAAAGATATCATCTCCTCCAACCCTCCACCACTCCAACTCTTCTATTAGCGTCGCCCATTACACCATCGTCGCCACCGCTATAGGTGTCGTCATTGTGCCACCACCAAACAGGAAGAAGAAAAAACGTTGGTGGGTGGTGAAAGGTAAGTGACGGATCTAGGCGGTAAAAGGTAAAAAATAAATGTAAAATATGAGTGTTCGTCTCTGGTTTCTCGAACAAAACTCATGTGTTCGAACATTTTGATAAATAAGCAATAGAATAAAAACCTACAAGTTATAAATAAGTAATAGAATAAAATCAAAACCTACAGTCTAAAATTAAAAATAAAAATAAATAGGGATTTTCTTCTCCCAGATATTTCATTTTAATTTTTACCTATATCATATTTTTTTGGACAATTGCCTCCTAATTACACTTATTCGCCAAAAACCTAAAATTATTTTTTTAGTCCGGTAAGTGACCACTCTTTGACTTTTAGTCCAGTTTTGGATCACACTTGAAAATTAGTCCACTAAGTGAACTAAATGCTGATTTTTGGTCCAGTGACCTGCTCTAGGCGGTTACTGGACCACAAATCAGCATTTAGTCCACTTAGTGGACTAATTTTCAAGTGTGACCAAAAACCAGACTAAATGTCAAAGAGTGGTCACTTACCGGACTAAAAAAATATTTTTGCCAGAGTTTAATTCTTCCAACTGATAATCTATAGCAGAATTAAATATATCATAATGAAAATGATGCTCAACAGTGATGTTATTCTTTTGACGGCATGAAGGACTATAATGCTTATAAGGAGATGTCATATCTGGTATATCAACATCTAATCTCATGCAAAATGATTCGACATATGAAAGAAGAATATCAAAACCTTCATTTCTCAGTGTCAGGAGAAGTGTTTTTGTCGTCGAGACTAAATCCATTGCATTTATGATATCGAGAGACTTTTGTTGCAAAGCACGACAAAGAATATTTATGATCCCCATAATCTTATGCATCAAATGCAAAATAAAAATGAAATCAAAAGACTTCATCACTGTTAAGGAACCACCAGCTTCCCCACGCATCGAAGTAGAAGAACCATCAATGATAATGCTTTCAAGCACGTTGATAGTTGCATCATACATATCTATTAAGCTGCAAATAGACTCAAAATGGGAGCTCCAACGAGTAGTTCCGGCTCGATGTAATGTACCAATCTGGTTAGTTCCTCGGCCAGTCTCGCGTTCACCAATAGTAATAGAATTTGCAATTTCATCAACTTGAAAAGATTGTAACTCGGCATTACGTTTGCAAGAAGATGTAATGAGATTGACAATAGTTGTCATATTTGAAAAGAAAAGCCATACAGAGATTTCCTTTTCAGCTGCTGCAACTAACGCCAGTTGAAGACGATGAGCGAAATAATGCACATAATATGCATAGGGGCAATCCTTAAGAAATAAAGCTTGCAAACCATTAAAAGAACCACACATGTTTCTAGCACCATCATACCCTTGACCTCGCATAATCTGAATATCTAAATTATATCTACCAAGAACTCCACATATTCCTTTCTTAAGTGTTGCAGCAGTGGTGTCATGAACATGTACAATTTGGAAAAAACGCTCCCGCAAAACACCATGGGCGTCAACAAATCTCAAAATTATAACCATATTTTCTTTGTTAGATACATATTTCGCTTCATCCACCAAAATACAAAACTTAGAATCTCCAACTTCATTACGAATTTTATTTCTAATTCTGTTACCAATAATATGCAAGATTTCCTTTTGAACTTCTGGTGAGGTATACTCTGCATTTCCCGGAGCTTTATCTAAGATAACATCACCAATATTAGAATTCCATTTTCCCAAGAGTTTAAGCATCTTAATGAAATTACCACGATTTTGGGATTCTGGAGATTCATCATGATCTCTCAATCCACATGCTTGCAAACTAAGCCAACGAACGCTCTCAATTGTTGCTGTAAGTCCTTAATCGATTCTTTCGCACCTGTTCAGAAGACTCTCGATTCATAACTTTATCTATATGTTGAGTTACATTCATCAAATCAACAACAACTTTTGCAGATTTACTGTGCCTTGAGTTAGAATTTCCCATATGAGTCAAAAATGAGACAATTGGTTTGATTGTTAACGTATTTCCAGTTTTTGAACCCTCCAACTGTAAAAGGAGAGTGTTGTGCTTCATTTAACTCAAACAGATAGCACGGAAAACAAAACACTGCATCCTTCGATTGAGAGTACTCCAACCATTTAAATGTCTCAAACCATCGATAACAAAATGCACATTTTTGCTTACCAGAATCAGACAATGGGTAACTCTTTAATTTAGGCTGACATGGCCTCATATTGATATAAGCTCGTCTAATATCACCACGCTGATTAATAGGATGTCGCCACATCGGAAATACGCAATCCAGGATCCCATTGAAGAGAAGTTTCATTAAACTCAAGTCTTTGAGATTTAGATGGAGGTTCAGGCTCCTCATTAGGAATGGACGGATTAGTTTCGACTCTCTCGGATGATGAAGGATTATCGACTATTGGATCAAAGAATGAAAGGATATTTCCCTTCTTTCTCTTTTGATTTGACATGAATACCTGTTTAAGAAAATATCAATAATTTAACATTCAATCAAAGTTAGGATTAAAAATAATAATACTTAGAAATTTCAAAGAAAATTAAATTTCTTTGTAATATGGTAATAATACTTATGCTAATAAATTTACAAAAAATTACAATTGAGAATTAAAATTAGATGGGATTGAAGCCTAGAAAGAAAATGCAATTCAAATTGTTAAATTACAATTAAGGAATTAGAATTCAGAATTTAGGGTTAAAATATTGAATGTTGAATATATGAAATTTGAAAGCTTACCTATTGAATTATGGAGCTTTTGAAACAAGATAGAAGTTGAAAATCGAAATTGAATTAACTTTGTTTGCTTTGAGATGTCAGCCTCTTTCTTCAATTTTTTTTTTTTTTTTGGTTCTGCGTCGCCTGCTCCTGTTCTCGCCTGTTCTTTGTTTTCT
>BMAC01001387.1:31623-99222 GCA_014905375.1 Phtheirospermum japonicum
GGTTCTCGTATTTTTTGAAGGATGGTGATCCTTAATTACAATAATTTCATAAACTCCTAATAAAAATTCCAAAACTCTAATAACAAATATAAATAACGAACTCCTACTCCACGCTTTTAATGGGTTGGTAGGGCTATAGGCATTGATAATTTGGATATGATTGGCTAATTCGGAATTCATAGTGGCTAGAAATATATGGATATGGCCGAAATAGGGTTTATATGTGCCTTAACGTCATGTTCAAAATCAACTACACACAGCGGTTTCAAAGAGATATCAAGACTGAAACTTATTCAGGCACATGCAATTATGATAAACACTCAGGCTACTCACTGGCTTTTTGTATGAAAAAGTTTGAATTGACGCTACTTTTAAGGTTTTGCGAAATCAATTGCGTCCAAGTACCATTTTACAATAAATAATAATTTTGAAAAATTTTATGCACTTATACACGCTCAAAAGACAAAATCCTCATCTAAACTTAGTTAACTTCGACAGGCAAGCCATACAAACACAAATCAGCGTAGAAATAGCAATTAATCACATTTGAGTATTTAATCATTACATGCCAAATACTAAAAATTACACAATTAAGCAATAAAATTTACACTCGACCACCCCCCTCTCTAAAAATCCCGGCAATCTCCTGATTGCCACAAATACATCCAAAAGTCAAAATAAGGAAGGAAAAGAAAACATCCCTGAAAATATAGAAGGTCGAGCCGCTACTCATTGAATTGTGCAATTGGTCGTCGCTCCAACTTACGTGATATGAAATGTCCTGAGAAAAATAAAACAAACAAAAGCAAGGAGAAGAAAATAACAATAATTTTGGATTTTTTTATTTATTTATTCAATATTTTTATTTATTATTATTTTTTAAACATGAATTAAAAATAACGATACAATGATTTTAGAACTTGAGGGGATCCATCATCCTCGGGATTTTCATCGACGTCCATATCGGGTTGGGGAAATGCTGCCTCAAATCGCTCCTCGAGTCGTGAAATACGAGCTCGCATCTTCCTCAATCTCCATCTGTTTTGCTAGTGATTTGTGTCTATCTTGTCGTCTATTATTTGGAGTTTGTCGAATATCTTCAATTGGAATGCTCGGTTATCCTCGAAAAATTTGCCCCAATCGGGACTCGGGTCTGAATTTGTACGTGGGGTCGGCTCCATCGTCGCGTCATTATCCCTGTCATTAGGCCGAGACGAGGATCCTCCATGAGTAGTGGATCTCACTCGGGGTGCAGGGGCACGTGTCAATGAAAGAGATGACATGACGAGTGGTCGAGTCCGTTAGCGGCCAGATGGAACCCGAAGTGATGGGCTAGGCCGGTGATGTATGGTGAGAAAGAGAGTAAAGGCGATTTTCTACCCGGCGTTCCCTTCGAAACAGTGAAGAATCCTTGCACGATTAATGGGTAAAGCCGGGGTTGACGACCGTCAAGAAGACATTGTAGATTGTATAGCTCGGGTTTGGTTGCGTACGTTGCCTCGTTTTTGCACAAGACAATGTGGGAGAGGATCTTGTAGGTTACGTAAAGGGCATCGTCTTGAATTTTTTAGCACGAGAATCGCTTGCAATCGCCTGTGTTGCCCCCGATTATCATCCCCCAAAATGAGGCTAAGTCGAGATCTTGGATGCCAATCGGGTGGTCCCCTTCGGTTGGGGAACCAAAAATATTACCAAAAATCACCTCGTCAACATGAATTTTGTTTCCTCCTAAACGACAAGAGAACGTTTCATCATTGCGAATTGTCAATGTTTCAAAAAATTCGAGCATAAGCTTGCTAAATCCGGGAAGGTGCATGCGGGTGAAATATCCACAACTGAGGCCATCGATGTAACGGGAAAGGTCGGTATGGTGCTCCGAACCATTTGAGGCTTGCTCCTCAATTCCGTCAACATTTATAGTCTGATGGGTCGTGAACCCCATTCTTGAATAGTCTCAAAAACGTTCCCTTCCTTTTTTTCATAAATAGGGAACGTCGCTCCGTATTTCCCCGAGATATCCTTATATTTTCCCGCCTGAGACATTATCAATGAATACGAAGTTGAACGGGAATGAAAATTCTTGAAAATAAAATCCTTGGGTTCTTTGGGGAATTTCGTCGAACACTTGGCGTGCGTGTTCAACCAACTAAGAACTTGAGTAAATTATCAACCAAAGCCTTCCCAAACACAACCAACAACAATTAATATTAATCCCAAAATATATATAGCGAAGTACCTCGACAATCGTTGCTCAAAACTAGCCCATTTTCGGAATATTGCTCCAAACCCACGTAGCCCATTTTGGAGAAATTAGCTTGAATGTAAGTTGAGAGGTGGAAATTCTGGGTAATGTTAGCTAATTGGTCTTGTGTTTGCAAGAAAATAAAGAAAGAGGGAAAGTATTTGAAAACAAGAAAGAATTTTGAAGAAGAAAAAATTGTAAGTTGAATTGTGAAGAAGAAGGGGAGAAGGGACGGGTTTAATAGGAAAAATGAAGTGTGGCCGCGGGTTATGAAGTTATGGGTCGGGTTGGTGGGCCAAAATCCGAGTTTTAAATGTTTTCTGGGCCAGGTTTGGGTCGCGTCGACCGATGCAAGCCATATCGACGCGACAGAGACCTTTTCCTCGGCAGGTGCGTCGACGCCGCGTCGATCGACGCGAGCAGGTTTCAACTCGACGCGGGTCAATTATTCCTTATTTGAGTCCTTCCATCTGTTCTAAAAAGATAAAAACGAAAATAAAGCATGAAATAAAATGAGAATAAAACACAAAAGGATACAAAAAGCTCGGGTTGCCTCCCAAGAAGCGCAACTTTTAACATCACTTGCCCGACGCTATTTTGGAGATTAATTCAAAACTCATGGTGGATTTCCCATCACCACCAATTTTTGATTCTTTTTCCTTTCGTCACGATAAGGTTGCAGTCTATGTTTGTGAACCTAAAAAAATGATTTTACGACCTCATCGTATAATGTAGCTACTTCGTACTCATCCATCTCTTTTATCAAGAACGGTCCACTCCATGCGGCCTTGAGATCAGTTGGATCAAACTTACTTTCATGATTATACATCACTAATTGACCAACCTCATACTGCAGATTTTAAACCTTCTTGGTGCGAACCTCTTTCGATTTCTTCTTATTCCTTGTCCAATCGTTGATGTATGCCTCGCCCTTGTTCTTTGAACGTTTAAAATTTTTGTTAGGGTCGAGGGAATCTTACTTCGAATGATTTGTTGGTGGCTTCAACTCCACCCTTGTCTCGACTTAGGTGCTTCATTCTTCACATCCAAGTTATCTTGGAATTCGTCAATAATATCGCTTATGTCGATTCCTAGCAACTCGATCAAATCCTCCCCACTCAAGCGCTTCTCGTCATCAAACTCATCAAACTCCTTACGTAAGTCTACTTAGAGTGTATCCCCCACCTTTCTCAAAAATCCAGCGTCGTCCCCGTCGCCTAATTTGTCCAAAACCACGACTCCTTTTAGCTCGTGGATGCATGAAGCAACAGGATCAAAGAACAAACAATCATCTAGCATGGCAGGGGTAGGAGTGTTTTGAATATCTTTAAGAGAAAATGTCACTGATTCGCCCAAAACGGTCATCGTCATTCTTCCTTTGTGAACATCAATCAAAGTATGGGTGGTAGACATAAACGGTTGCCCCAATAAAACGGTATGCTCCGTGCTCGCAATCGATACTTCACCAACGTCCAAGATCACAAAACCAACCAGAATCAACAGCTTTCCAACCTGCACTAAAACATCTTCAACCATCCCTAAAGGTAGCCGAATCGAGCGATCGGCCAACTGCAGTCGCATGGTTGTTGGCTTCAGTGGCCCAAGATCAAATTCTCGATATAGTGAATAAGGCATTAGATTAATTCCTTCTCCAAGATCCAACATTCCCTTTGCTGTTTTTCCATTAGCCAAGGAAATATTAATGCAGAAACTTTCAGGATCGAGTTCCTTAGGTGGTAATGGCCTCTTGAAAACTACGCTTACTTCCTTTGGCAATGTTACATATTGAGTTATCGCGAAGCGTCTCTCCCATGAAGCAAGTTCCTTGAAAACTTTCACATAGGTAAGCATTGTTTTGATTACTTCCAAAAGTGGCAAGTTAATATTGACGTTTTTCAATAGATTATATAGTTCCATGAATCTTTTGTTCTCTTTAGCTGGACGCAAATGGCTTGGAAAAGGAATAACATCCTTGATTGGTGGAGTCAATTGCCTTGGCGATGATGGTTTAAGAACATCGTCTTTGCCCAGAGCGTCATTCGGAATCGTCCCTTGAATGGATCCAAGAACATATCTATTAGAGGATTTATGCAGCTGATCTACTGGTTTAGAAACATCGCCCTTGCTAAGAGCTGGTGTTTTGTCCTTGACTTCTACTTCCTCATCCTGGTCAACTATTCCGTTGTCGATCGTCTTTCCACTGCGAAGGACATGAACTGCCGAAGCCTGTTCTGCCGGGCTTGGAAGTTTACCCTTCTCGTTTGAGAGCCCAGCTAGGTGGGTCGATAATTGACCTATTACTGTCTTTAGTTTCCTTTGCCTTGTTGTATTGTCAATTATAGCCCTTTTCATTTCAGCGATATCATTTCGAACTTCAGCCAGTCCATCTCGATTTTTAAAAGTTTCGGCCATTTGATTCTGCTGCCAAACTAATAGCTGATCAGTTGATTGAACTGTAGTAGACATCTGCCTTTGCGTATGGAAATTATTTTGAGGTGGTGGAAATGGTGGTGGAGCATGTGGTGGTGGATATTGCAGGTCGGGTGGCATATAATTTTGGTTTCCTGGGCCCCACTTGAAAAAGAGAGAATCACGTTGCGCGTTGAATCTCTTAGCGAGTTTCTGCCCTGAATGTTGTTGGTATGAAAAATTTTGGATAGCGCTAATATCTTCTTGATGTTCACTGTTGAGCGGGCAAATGTTCGCTAAATTTTCGGGGGATCCGCAGTGGTGACACGTCGCAGTAATCTTCTTTGAAGAGGCCTTCTTGCCCGCTCGGCTTTTCAAGCTGCCAATTTCTCATCAAATATCTCCTCGCACTTCGCCTTGACTAATTTGCCGTCATCTAAATCAGGATCAGGGATGGATATCTCATTAACTTTTAATTTAAGAGGCTGAGAGTTGGTTTGTCTAGATTTTTCGCTTTGCTTCTCTAGCACTCGTCTTGCCTCGGGGGCTGTCAAATCTCCGAAATCTCCTCCTGCCGCAATTTCAACCTCCCTTTTTCCATGGTCCAATAATCCATCAAAGAAAAATTGGTTAATCATCTCCGGAGAGTAGTTATGGCAAGGGAAAGCTTTCAAAAGTGTCTTGTAACACTCCCACGTTTCATGAAATAAGTCTCCCTCCAACTGTTCAAAAGTAGCAATTTGCCTCCGAAGATGCCTCGTTGTTTGTGCTGAATAATATTGATTTAAGAACTTCTCACTTATCAACTCCCAATCAGTCAACGAACCAGGTTCTAGGGATAGTAGCCATGACTTTGCCTTGTCCTTCATTATATAAGGGGAAACAAATCATTTGCACCTCCTCTTGGTTAAGGCCGTTAACCATAAATTGGCCAACGTCGTCAACAAAATAGTTCAAGAACGCCAAAGGGTCTTCATGGGCACCTCTGTGGAAAGTCGGAAGTAAATTTAGTTGATGCAGTTTAATCTCCACTTCCCTTGCGGTTGGTCCAAGAAAATAGCTGACCTAAAAGGTACAACCTTCGGACGCGCCAAATCGCGCTGTCTAGGTGCTCTATCTCCCCTCGGTTCTCTAACTCGGTCATTAGCTCTATCATAGTGGTCGTCATATGCGTTCCTTTCATAATTATTCTCACGCTCGTATCTTCTTTCAAAATGTTCATGTTCGTAGCCATGGTTTTGATTTTCCAACCAATCATCTACCCGTCTATGATTGTTAGCATACTCGTTATGCTGATGAAAATCGTCGTTCCTTAATGCCACGTTCTCGATGTTGTGTTGATGATTGACATTGTTGTTTCTCTCTTCATTTTGTCTTATATTAGCCATGTTGGGTGGGTGATCGACTACTTTGTTAAGTTGGCGATTTAGTTCTTCGTTATGATGTTGGTTAACTCCCTCGTTTATCCCTACGTCTCATCCCATATTCTCCACGTTTTGCTGATAATTAGCATAATAAGCTCGGGGTTGTGTCTGTCCTTGCATAATGATTGGTTCACTACCATACCCGTTTCGAATGTGACGTGGAGGTGATCTTGGTGGAGAATCACCGTTTTGAATTGATTGTGCTCCTAACATGGTGTCGGGAACTTGGTTTTATCAATGGTAGTAGCAATGGATAAATTAAATGGATTTATGGGGATAGGCCTTGATCGTGCTTGTTTTGGACAGTGAATATTGTCTAGTAATGGCGCAAGTTTGTGTTTAAGAGATCGCCTCCCCTGCATGCACTCAACAACAACTCAACGCACCAATGGCAAAAATCCAAGCCAATTTCAAAATAAAAAGAAAATAATAACTCAAAAAGAAAATAAAACGAAAAACATCCTTGAATCCTACTCGTTGTCCCCGACAACGGTGCCAAACTTTTTATTCAAGCTTTTGTGCACCCCAAATATATAATTTAAATTAAAACATTCAAGCTTGCTCGCAAGAGTACGAGGAAGTTGACTCAAGTCGATTCTCTCAAGGACAACTATTCGGTATCTTGGGTGCTTTTCTCAATCACAAGTAAACATTTAACACATACAAATTGGGGCTTTTTGAGGGTTTTGATTTAATCGTGAACTACGGATTTAAGCAATATTAAATTTAAACTAATTAAACTAGTTAACCTTAACTACATTACCAATTATGATTTTAAAAGCAATAATTAAACTAAATCAAATAGTAAAAGTAGCAACAACGAATCTATAAAGGATAAGTAAAATCCAATAACCTAAAGCAATTACTATCATGAATCTTAAGAACGGAGTTTAAATAGTACGAACCTAATTGCATAATAACTTGAATTCGACTATCCAATATCCAAGCATGAAATAAACACAATTTAAAAATTTAAAGATTAAGAACTAAATTATCTAAAATATCCCAAGTATCAAACGTAGAGTAAATCAAGAACAATTTATCTAATCCTAAAATTAACTAAGAAAGCAATAAGGAGTTTAGAAGACTTATTGAAACTAGTAAAAGCGATAAAAATCTCCAGCGAGCCCGGAGTTGGAACGAAGATCTTGACTTAAAGTGAATCTTGAACGTGAGGAACTTGGATCTTCAATCTCGATCTCTATCTACGTAACAGAGTGTGTAGATGCGTTATTTATGTGCTCTCTAACCCTAGGTAGTCGTGTGTCTTTTTAAAAACCCAAAATATGAAGGGTATTTATAGTTATTGCATGTCCTGGCACAAGAAACCTAAAAATGCATTTCTGGACAGTCACGTCAACTTCGCGTCGACCGACGCGAACAGAGGTTCGACGCCAACGCTGCCTGTACGCTCGCGTCGACTGGGTAGATGCTTCGACTGACGCGGTTTTGGATCGATGTAACAGAGAGTTACGTCAGCTTAGCGTCGACATTGTGTCGACCGTCGTGGGCAGAATCGCATCGACGTAGCGTCGACGCTTGCGTCGACCGACGCAGCTTCGCTGTTCGTCTCATTTTCTTGATATTTCTACTACTTTTTCACTAGATAGCTCGTTCTAGACTCTCGAACTTCAAACTTCATCTTTTTACGCGCTGAATTCTTCCGGTTACTTAGCTGTAAGGTGAAAAAAAATGAATAATCACCTATTCTCATCAATTACGATCCAAATACGGTAAAATAAGCTGGAAGTAAAAAAATACGGAATTAAGCTTAAACTATCCAACTTATACCAAAAAACAAATATAAAAACGAACTAAAATACTAATAAAAATAAGGACGAATTTGCGCTAATCAGTGGATGATAATACTGGGGCTTGATTCGTTCATACCGTCAGATTTTCTTGTACTCCTACGGGGTGTGGAGGCATTAATAGAAGTATGGTTTGCGATATATTATTGAGGTTTGTTTGAGTTGACTTTCTGTTTCTTCAATATACCTCTTGGCGCCATATCTCCGATTAAACAGAACACAACAAATAACATCATGGATCAACCATTTGATGTACAAATAAATTAATAACATTATAATGGATAATAGAAACAGTTGGATAATACATTATAAACAGTTTCTTAAAAGAAAAATTCTGCACATGCAATCTAAGATGAACAACACATATATCCGACAATTAGATTATAAAAGAAATACAATTTTTGAAAACCATAAATTAAAAAGACAAGTGTATTGAAATTATATGTTCGTCATTGCATACTTAATTAGCATCAATATGTTTTTCATTGCTTAGTTAATTATCATCAATTGCATGAAATACTAGCAAACATAAAAGCACAGTCAAGCACCATGGAGATGATACAACTAGCATATGGATTAAAATTTTCAATTATTACAAAAAAAAAAATCACAAATATTAGAAACTAGATTTACATAATAAATCATGTTATATTATATTTCATATTACACAGAACCTGCTAACATATAATATACAATAATTTTAGCATCACAATAATTTAATATCACAAGAACAGATCTCATTACATAATTTCAGCATCATTAAGTCTGGAATCATCATAAATGTGATACAAAACTAACACAAGGTTACTACACTAGCATATGTATTCAAGATAAACATCATAAAATATATTATCCAATATAATTTAGATCTACACTAAGCATATAGACCTAAGATTAGCATAAATGTGATGCAAAACTAGAATAAGGTTATTACACAAACATATGTATTCCAGTTTGGCATCATAAAACATATTATCTAGTCACAATTTCAATCTAAAATAAGCATATATATACTCAGAAGAAAGCAACTGCAAATATATTCTGGCATCACGATTACAATCTACAATAAGCATATATGTCACTAAGCATACATAATTTTTAAATCACGATAATCTAAGTCTACATAAATGTTATTCAGAATTAGCATAAGTTTATCACATAACATAAGTATTCCAGTTTAACCTCACTAAACATAGTATCTAGCAAAATTTCAATTTACACTATACATATATATACTCATAACAAAGCAACTGCAAACATCTTTTTAGTTTAGCATAAATACACATACCCATTTTTTCATGATATCAATATACAATGACTATCAACTGATATGGTGTATGATTACATATGCAATAACTAAATTAATAGCATTATAATGAATAAGCTGAGAAGTTGGAAGAACATATGATTACATACGCAATAACTATCAACATAATTACATATGGATTAACAATAATCACTAATTTATTATTCTAGTTTTCAAAAAAAAAAATCATATATTAAAACCAACCAACCCAAGTCTGACACACTTAAACACACACGAGAAACTAGCAGTACTATCAATTTGTGATGAATATTTACTGAATATATGATGCACAACCTTGTCTGCTTATGCACCGCAAGCGGAAAAAATATAGTGTGCAATTTGGAGAAGTTATGGGTGTGACCGATTCTTTAAACTTATACTGGAAAAGGTAGAGATTTAGATAGATGAAAATAACTAGTATCACTACCCTAATTACATAAGAAGCTACTAAAAATAACTGATGTTTAAGCGCCAAATGAAAAAAAAACCCGCCATTTTTTTTAGACACGGCTGAAATATTTTTATTTTAGGGATTGGTTTATTTATTTATCAATATATTTATGTTCAACTAAATTCAGAAAAAATAGGAAATAGGGTTTTCTTAACAAGCCAAACACCAGTAAATACGATCACTTTTAAAATTTGTAAAAAAATCGAACACAATTTTAAAATTAGGTCAAGAACATCAAAACCCAAGTAAATTCAGGCATTATCAAGCAAAATAATTTTAAATTTTTAAATTTTAGGGCAAAAAATTGTAAGGAATTAGGTTAATTAACCTGGACGATCTTTGAGAAACTCAACACCAATACGTTTGGAGAGTTTCACATCGAGCAAATCGAAATTCCAATTGGACTGTACTTTTTCTTGTCGGAGGTGCCACCGAGCAGCGGGTTCACATTATTCTTGTGGATGGTCGTCATCTCGCATGGCAGGACAGGTGCAGGCGAGCAATTTCAGGCGCGCGGAGGATCTGGTAGAGTTCATGGCGGATTTCTACTGGAAGGGCTTTTTTGGGCGGTGAAAATGGTAGAGAGGGCTGAATGAGGTCGGGGAGTGCGAGAGGCAGGGTCAAGGGTCAAGTACATTTTCCAATTTGACCCTTATTTGATATTATGCGTTTTTTTATTGGTTGGGTTGCACCCACGCCAGAATTGTGTCTCAAATTGAACAAGTGGAAATGGAAAATTGGAGGCGTGAAATTAATTGTAATATATGAAATTTAAAAATAAGTTACATGTTAATATATATTATACTATATTAACATTTAATAATAAGTTTAATGTTAATATATATATTGAAAAAATAGCTTATAATAATAGTTATTAAGTGGTTGAGGATTCTAATTACAACATGCAATATATTATTCTCTTCGTTAATTAACCAAAAATTATTTTAGAACATATTTATAAATATATTATTTATTAGTATTATTAGTGAGTTATTGTGTATAGTGTAAAATGCGATGAGGTGATTTACTAATCGAAGGCAAATAGCAGGAATTTTACAGTTTAAATCGAGTCATTATTGTTTAATGGTATCTTATAAAAGTTAAAACATTTATTTCTGTGATCCTATTACGCAGTAAAATCATACAGTTTAGACCAAACTATTAAATATTATTAATTAAAAAACTAAATCTAAAGATATTTTTTTACATGACTAAACTATATTTTCTAACATATGATAATCAATTATATATACTTGAGTAGGCCGGTCGGATATACGCTTTAATCTATCGGTTGAACAAAAATCTTATAGTGAACATAGATTCGCAAGCTTTTCTGAAAGTAGTTTTTTTGTAGTGGTAGATAATTCGCATTTGTATACTAGTGATACAAAATACAAAGTAGCAGTGGTGGTGATTTCATTTATGTGTAATAAATTAAAGATAAATCGAAAACAAATATGTTAAGTAATTTTAATTTTCGATTGAACAACTACTATTTTGAATTCTCTAAATTTATTATAACTAATAACTTAAACAACATATACTTCATAAACTTCAACTGATACATCTTGAGTATATGTATTATAAAAATAATATAACAAAAAATTAATATATGCTGAAATATAAACCCGGTAATTTGTGGATACTCTGAGTATTTGAACTCCGAGCGTACTCTTTTATACAACTTATAGTCCTACTATCAATATGATGCATGGATGACATTATAAATACTGGGTTTGTTAATACGTGGTGTACGTGTACATTAAGTTTATGACTGAAAAATCAAACAAAATTACCCGCTATTTGATTTTAGTTACCTGATATTAAAAAAACGTATTAGATCGACTATTCAAAATTTTGTAAATTTTTGTAAAACACTAGTACATTTGATAAAAATCAAAGTTCGTCTCGATTCGTGTTCTAATCGACTCGACTAAAATATAATTAAAATAAAACTACCCGCTATTCGATTTGAGTTACTTGATATTAAAAGAACGTATTAGATCGACTGTTCAAAATTTTGTAAAAATCCTGAACACACTCGTATATATGATAAAAATCAGTGACGGTCTTGATTCGTGTTTTAATCGACTTGACTCAAATATAATTAAAATAAAACTACCTGCTATTCGAACTTGAGTTACCTGATAAAAAAAACGTATTATCTCGATTATTAAAAATTTTCTAACAATCTTGAAAACACTCGTACATTTGATAAAAATCAAAGCTCGTATCGAATCATGTTCTAATAGACTCGAATCAAGTAAAATTAAAACAAAACTACCCGCTATTCAATTTAAGTTACCTGATATTAAAAAAATGTATTATCTCGACTGTTCAAAATTCTGTGAAAATCTTGAAGACAATATTGGTGGTGTTCCGGCATATCTCGATGTACTGATAAATGGTGCCAAAATGGAACTATACCATGGTTGTAAGAAGATTTTGAAGACATCTTTTATTATACAATTGCTCCACTTGAAAGTGTATAGTAATTTGAGTAATAAAACCGTTGATATGCTTTTGCGGTTGATGAAATCCTGTTTTCCGGATGGTGAGACACTTCCAAGTTCGTATTATGAAGCTAATTTTTTTTTTGTGACATGGGATTGGGATATGAATGCATTCACGCATGCAAATATGATTGTGATTTATTTTGGAAGGAGAATGAAAAATTGGAGGCGTGCCCTGTTTATCAGACTTCTCGATGGAAACTCAACGATGGTGTGGGGAAGAGGTTACCGCACAAGATTTTAAGGTGTTTTACATTGAAAACAAGGATCCAACGCCTTTTCATGTCCCATAAAACATCAAAAAAGATGGTGTGGCACAAAAAAAAAATGAGTAGATGATGAATATATGAGGCATCCGGCAGATTCTGCAGCATGGAAACATTTCGATAAAGAGAATCCCTAGTTTGTAAATGATCCCAGGAATTTTAGACTAGCTTTAGCTGCAGATGGGTTTAATCTATTTGGAAACATGAGCACCACTTACAGCATGTGGCCAGTCATTCTAGCCCTGTTGAATCTTCCTCTTTGGGATTTCATGAAAGATCCGTTCCTTTTCTTGTCCTTGCTGATTCCGGGCAAGAATTCACCTAGGAAGGATATTGATGTTTACTTGCGGCCATTAATCGAAGAGTTGAAAGAATTATTCGATGAGGGGGCATAGACCTTTGACGTTTCTTCAAAAAAAAAATTTCAAATGCATGCTTCAATTTTGTGGACAATAAATGACTTTCCAGCATATGGAGACCTGTCCAGGTGGAGTACTAAAGGGTACATGGCTTGTCCAGCTTGTAATGACCAAACTTATTCCGTGCGACTACGTAACAAGATAACTTACACGGGACATCTTCGTGATTTACCGAAAGATCATGCGTGGAGGAAAAGTAAGAGGTTTAATGGGAAAAGGGAAGATACTGAAGAGCCTAGAGGTTTAACCGGGGAGGATGTCTTAGTGCAGCTGGAGAGACTGCAAAGTCTAATACTATGGAAGCATGGACACAAATAGAAAAGGAAGTGGGAGCCCGAGGAGTTAAATTGGACCAATTGTAGCATTTTTTTCGATTTGACCTATTGGAGTAAGTTAAAATTACGGCATAAATTGGATGTAATGCATATCGAAAAAAATATATGTGAGAGTATATTAGGAACCTTGATGAGTGTTGATGGGAAAACAAAAGATACGGTGAAGGGGAGGCTAGATTTAGAGGACATGCAAGTTCGTGAGGAGTTGCACTTAATCAGGCGAACTAATGGAACATGTGTGATGTTAGCTGCTTGTTATGTTATGTCAAAGAAAGAGAGACAAGACTTGTGTTAGTTTATAAATTCTGTTAAATTTTTGGACGGGTATGCTTCTAATATCTCTCGTTGTGTTAGTTTAAGCGACCACAAGTTATCTGGGTTGAAAAGCCACTGTCACGTACTTTTACAACGAATACTTCCCGACGAGATTCGCGGATCCTTAAATAAGGAAGTGCGTGAGGTACTGACCGAGTTAGGTCATTTTTTTCAACACCTGTTCTGCAAGAAGTTGAAAAGAAGTGAACTGGATAAAATGAGAGAAGATATTTGCTTGATTTTGTGTAAACTCGAAAAGATATATCCTCCTGCTTTCTTCGACGTCATGGTTCATTTTCCTATTTATTTACCGGATGAGGCATTGCTTGGTGGCCCAATTTAATTCAGGTGGATGTCTCCCATTGAATGGTAAATAATATTAAATTACAAACTTTTAATTTCATCAAAACTTATATTTCTACCATGCCGATTATTATATTTTTTTTCATTGTTTTTAAGAAATTTATAATTCCATCAAACTTTATATTTGTCATCATGCTGACTTTTTCTTTTTCGATAGATTTCTGTGTGGCTTGAAGCAGAGTGTGCGCAATAAATCTCATCCCGAAGGATCAGTGATCGAAGCATACATAGAAAAAGAGTGTTTAACCTTTTGCTCGATATACTTACAGGGAATTGAAACTAGATTTAACCGAGATGAGTGTAATAATGATAAAAAAATTGATGATAGTCTATAAATATTCTCACAAAAATACCTCCATTTTGGAGCAACTAAACTTGTAGATTTATCTGAAGAAGAGTTCAATGCACTACAGTGGTTTGTCTTCCAAAACTGCAAAGAGGTTGAACCATTTTCGGAGTAAGTATTGTTAAAACTATTTTACACATTCAAATTAATTTTAATTATCTAATAAATCTGAATTACCTTTTTATATTGATTGTAGGAAGCAAAAGGAAGAGCTTTTTTGGGTAATTGTGTGAATTTAGTCCACGAACATAAAGAGAAATTTCTAGCCTGGTTCAAAAAACATATAATGTTATATTTAAAGTAAATACAAAGTATTTTATAAGCGTATGGATTAATTTTTGTTATTCTTGTTTTACAGATGACTAAGTTATATGTAGAGGAACCATTACAGATAAATGAATCTTTATATTCACTAGCATGTGCACCTTTGAAGTGTGTAAGAAAGTTTTCTGGTTGCATCATTAACGGGGTAAGATTTATTACTGAACAACGCGATAGCCATCAAAAAACTCAAAACCGTGGGATTGTAGTGGAGGGTAACCATGGAGATGACATCATTGATTTTATGGGATTTTGAAGGATATTATTCAACTAGATTATATCAAAGATAGGTAGGTTGTTTTATTCAAATGTGATTGGTTTGATCTTGAAAGAAAAAAGGGAACAGGGATACAAAAAGATGGAAATATCGTAAGTGTCCGAGTTGCTGGAAAATGGTACGAGGATGACTCTTACATATTAGCTGATCAAGGCAAGTTTTCTACACTAATGATCCTAAATTAGGACATGATTGGTGTGTTGTGATACCATTCCAGCATAGGCATGTTTATGATGTTACGGAGATGCACGATGAAGAAATGAATTTTGACGATGTTTTGTCTATGGAAAATGTTGTACATCAGGAGAATGATACAAACAATCCTCTTGAAGTTAATCTCAGTGAAATACAATCATTAAACAGGGATGAAGTGGACGTGGAGTTTATTTACGGGCCGATTATTACAACATCACCTGAAGTTGTTGAGGTACCAAACTTAAATGATGTTAATGAGTTAGATGACACGTTATTAACTATTGCACCAGTGACGAGGATTCTCAAAAAGCAACGATTCTGATAATGAGAAAGACACAGACAGTGATGATGATAATCGAGAAGATTGGTGATATATAAATTTTTTTTATCTCACGTGATTATTTTGGTACAAAAGATAAATGCCCAAACTGCATAGTGTTGACTTATCCGTAATTATTAATTCATAAGTATGTTTTATTATAATCTCTTAGCACATTGAATATCGAGATGATAATTTGACTTTACAAGTAATTAATGCATTTCTAATTTCCAGGGGAGATTGTCATTTAGATCCAATAGCAGCTATTTACAATATATTTATGTGTGTATTTAGTATTTACCAACATTTGTGCATTAGGCTTCCAATTAGGACAACAACTTTAGCTGGACTTGATTTCTTCGGACCACACCAGGTTACGAATAAAACCCCAAGAATAAAAATCAGTAAATAAATTAGTTGAATACATGTTTCAAAGGAATAAAATATCCCAACTCAGCATTGCTTCTAAACATTTAGTCACACCTTGTTCATCTCTGAAAAAAAAGTCAAGAATCACTTTTTTAAAGAGTTGGCATACAACTTATATAATTATGTATATCTGCATAGATTTACAATCTGTTTTCTATTTGACTGCTTAATGACCTTTGGACCAAATAATTGTTTATTTCATTTTTTAAATGCATATCTGCTTTGTTTTCTACTCTTGACATTCTTGCAATTTTTGTAGAAATATGTTATGTGGATTAAGACGTATCGGTTGAAATTTATCAAGTTGTGATGTCTTATGATTCTTAGGTCGAATTTGGTCTGAACGCTTCTCCATTGGACCCGCAGAGGACTGTGTGGGTAAAGCTCGTTTCTCTCTCGAGAGTTTAGTGTCGGTCGAGGGATTTGTCTCTTACCCAGAAGAATAAATGATTTAGTGTTGACGGATGGATTTTTGTCTCGTGCAGGGAACATATACTTTCAGGAATCTATCTAGTTAAATAGTAGTGTTGTGTCTAGCAACTATTGGATTTTGTATGAGACAATTACATACATGGATTATATATTTTCTTTTGGCATATATATTTTAATGAAAAAGAATGATGTGTTGTTATCAATAGCTTATGTTCTTATGCATATATGTTCTCCAGATATGAGAGGGTAATAGAGGCATGATACTATGGCTTTATTATTACAGAGGCTCATCGTGTTATTATGAGGTCTATACTATACGAAACAATTTGTTTTTACAAAAATATTGGGAAAGCTTAGATATGATTTTATATAATAATAATCATGATAATTAAAATTAAAAAAATTTCCAGTTATCATATATGATGTTTTCATTCACAACTTTATTTGATTGTATCAATTCATAATTTTTCACTTTCAAATGAATATACGTGTTCTGATATTTTATCATAATTTATTTACTTATTTACTAATTGTCAAAGTATACATTCCTCCCTAATGTCAAAAATATATTATGCACCAACTTGCACAATGTATGATCAACTTGATTTCCATTGTAATAATCTATATAATAAATATAAATATTATGTGTGATAGTTATGTATGTTATGTATAATGAATATTATGTGTGATGAATGTAATTGTATTAAAAATTATATTTGAGGTATGATGAATATATATGTTTAGTGTGATGAATATGTGTTAAGCTGCAATACCATTATCTCAGAAGCTCAAACTTTCAGGATTTGATGGTCATCCTGTGGAGCATCCTAATTAAATGTTTCAATAAAATATGTTTTATTATTATTATTATTATTAGTTGTGTAAAACACATAATTCAGTTATTTATTTTAATTAATATATTTGTTTAACGTTAATTTTTTATTATTTTTATATTATTGGTTACTTCGAATATTATACAATATATAGTAATTAAACTTAATTAACAATACATTCATAGAAATTAATAAGAAATATGATGCTTTTAATAACACAAATATGAAGTGATACCAAAAATCATCTCTAATTATTATCAGAAGAGTCTTCTAAATCTAGTGTGAATTTGTAACAAAAATAAAATTATTATGACAAATTCATATTTGACGTCACAAAAGAACTCTTTCGTGTCCAAATAATATTGTCGACATTTTTCTAGAACTAATGAAAATTTGTAGTGTTGTCATGAAAAGAAACTTATTGTGGCAACAAATATCGTCACCATTCATCAATGGGAAATTAGTGACAAAAATGATTCTGTCACAACTCGAAACTTATCGTGACACCCAAATCTCGTCACACTTTATTATATATTTGTCATAAAAAGGGTTTCCGAATCATTTTTTTTATCTTCCAAATATTGTGACAAACTAAATTTAAATGTCATCAAATATAAGTATTCGTGACGAAATCGGTGAACAACTGTGACAACAATAAATGTTGTCATAGAAGGGTGTTATTCAATGACGAAATAAAAAAACGTCACTACTAATTAACATATTATGACGAATTTTTATGCGTGGAAAAAAATCATCACTAAACATCAGATTTCTTAGTGACAACAAGACATATTGCAGTTTATAAACTAATAAATATTACAAACTTAAAGATAGGTTAAAAGTGATAATTTTTGTATGGAAAAGTGACTGTAGATGGTAGAGAAAGAATCACTTTTCTACTAAGAAATTACAGTACATCGAAGAAGAATAAAAATATGTCAAGTTTCAGAATGCAATAATTAACAAGCGATAGCTTTTGCAAGGAAAAGTAGTGTTTTGCATTAAAAATGACACTTTTGTACAAACAAATTACAGTACATCTAAGAAGGAACAACACATTATAAGTCTCAGAATAAAATAGTGACTACCTATAATAAGTGACAATTCAATAAGGAAAAGTGATCGGGTTTATAGAGAAAGTGATACTTTCTACCAATAAACTTAGTACAAAATGACTTTACATAACAAATAGCATGCATCTTATGGTACAATTTATGAAAAGTAGCAATTTTGCAATTTAGGGTAGAAGATTCTAACACGTTTACCAGCAGCACACCCCATAAAATTGTATATCAGAAACAAGTGATTGACAAAAGAAATACCTAAAAGAAGAAATAACACTTTATATATTGCATCGACAAACCTCCTAGATGATAAGGTCTTCTATATTATTAGCACACCTAAGAAGTTTTAAAAGAAAACACCAACCAGCATCCAAGTTGAGTTTGGTTAAACTATCAAACTTCGAAATTGGTATACTTGATTTAGTATTTTCCACCTATAAACAAATCACCTTTAATGCCAAATTTATAGATTATATAAGAACAACTTATGGTGGTTGAAATTGACAGGGGGAGTAAGAGGTGATGAAAGATTGAATACATACCACGATTAAGTACTTCAGTCTACTTCAACTACATCTTTGTTCAAAAAAGGTCTGCTTAGACTAAGGAGTTTAGCATCAATTTTTCAAGCTAGGATTAGGAGTTAGGGAGTGACAAAAGCAGCAAAAACGATAAGAAAACTGATTTTTTTTTTGCACTAGGTTGAGGTGTTCAGAGTTGCAGCGTTAAAATCTTGTTATTTAGTACAAGCACGACGTTGAATCCACGACGGAGGCACAACAGAGTTGCAAGAATTTTGAGTTATTTTTTCGGCGGAGGTACATTGGGGAGAGAGAAGAAGAAAGTTGAGAAATGAGAGGTGCATTTTTTTCTTTCTTTTATATTAAAACTGATTTGAAGGGGTGGATTAGGATTTGGGGTAGGTTTAAGCTCCCTCACATTGTAGAGGATGTGTGTGGTCATCACACATGGGACTAACTCAATGTATTTTAATGATTATCTTAGTTTTATTAAAAAATATCGCTCTAAACAAAGACAAATATTTATGTTTTGTTATTTGTGTTAAGATCATTATTTTTTTTCCCTTACTTTCAAATACAGATTTTAAAAATATATTTTTTATTTAAAGTTTAAAGAAACAAATTTATCATGAATAATTATTTTGATCTTATATTTTTGATTCTAAGAAGTGACCATTTATCAATATCCTTAATTTCAATTATTATTATTATTATTGAAATATTTAAAAGCATCTTTTACCTCATATTTTGTAATATGATTTGTTTGCCTAATATATATTAGTGTTGTTCATTATTCTAAACACTTTAAACAATGGTTCGATGTTGTTCTATATTTTAAAACAAAACATATTTATTGATTTTATTGTAATAATATATATTATGTTTTAATTAATGGAATTAAAATGATGTGAATGTTTTTATTAATTAAATTGACGTTGGCATAGTCCGTGCCACGATCAGTATCATATTTATGAAGACATTGCACAATTTTTAGGTTGACGAAGCATATGAGGCTACGAAATCTTAGTTTAAATCCCGATTGTGTTGAATTAAAATAAATTCTGAGTGGATAAATATCATATGCAATATAACACTTGGGAAACAAACGATGGTATCGTTGAAATTGAAATTTTAAATGAACAATGAGAATGGTACTTCACGAAAGAAATGAGAATGAACCTTAATCACTAGATTTGAGCCAGATTATGTCATCTTATGTGCTTTACATTTATTCATAATGATGTCATAATTATTTATTATTAATATTTATAATTAAGAAACAAGAAATAATATTTAGAAAAATATTTGTTATAAAGAAGTTATATTATTTTAAAAAAATACTATTTTGTTTGTTTATTTTATTTTTTTTATATTTTATTGTTTAATGAATGTTTGATGATTTATACTGTAATTATTCTCATACATTATTATGTATTATCTTAAATACTACGCATAAATATAAAATTAAGTATGTATCATCAACAAACTGAAAATGCACTGTAAAAATGCAAACTAGAGTCAGTGAAAATGCACATTAGTAATTGATGATTATTGCAATATTAGTATGCACACTAGTGATAGTGAAAATGCACAATAGTATCAGTGTAAATGCGCATTAGTCTTTTTTTTTTTTTTTTTTTTAAGTTTGATATTATGATTATGTAAAGATACTATGATTAATTATGATATCAACCACTTAATTATTGCAACTTTAGTTCTATGAGATAAAAGTTGTATGAGATATGCACAATAGTACTACTGAAAATGCATAATAGTGTTACTAGATATTACAATAGTGCAAAATGAAAAAAAAATTGGAAAAAAAAAAGGAAAATTATTTTATTTTATAAATATTTTTTGTGACCCCTAAAACATGAACATTTCAATCGTTTCGCCTTCTGAACTTTGCACACTATATTGACCTTTACAATAAATAAAAAATCGTTCTAATGGTGACAATCAAAACGTGTCCATTAATTGAACCATTTGATAAAAAAAAAAGGTCATTGACTTGACCGTTTGATTAAAGAAAATGTCCATTTTTATCCATTTTATAAACAGTCAATTAGTGACATGGTGGGATTCTATATGTAATTAATATTTTTTATTTTTAAAATAATAATAATAATTATTATTATAATATGCAGCGGTGGAGTTGTTTCCCCTTTCCGGCCACCAAAACAAAATTGGTGGATCGTGTTTTTTTTTTTTTTTTTTTTGCCAAGGATTTGTATACTTGATTGCCGAGAATTTCTTACTTAATGCAAAAATTTGTTAAGTATTTCTTACTTAATACATAAAAATTCTAATTTTTTGGATCAAGTTTATTAATTGGAAGAAAAATCTTATTAATTAGAGCAAAAAGGTTGTTACGTGTTTTTTAGTTAAAATAAATAATAAGAAATTTCTTAGTAGAAAATTATTCCTTGATGAATAGAGTTTTTGGATTTTTTTTTATAAATTACGCAGAAATGTCATTAGGACTTTTTTATATTGTTTTGTATTTCTTACTTGATAAAAATAATGAGATATATCTTCCTTGGTGGTAAATAGGTCTTAATTGATGATTGGAATTTTTTTGGCGAAAGATCGTGGCGACTTCCGGACAATTACTGACCGCCGATAGGTGGTGGTAGTAGTGAAAATTATTATTATTATTATTATTATTATTATTATTATTATTATTATTATTATTATTATTATTATTATTATTTTGTTGTTGTTATCATCATCATTGTTATACAAAAGAGATACTTGTCTTCCGTTTAATGTTAAAAACTAAAGAGAATGATAATAAAATATAGAATCCCTCCATGGAAACAATTGGTCCCGACATGGAAAGAAATTGCTTTTTTTTCGATTGATCAAGTTAATGGACTTGTTTTAACTATGGTTATCTTCTTTGAAAAACGACCAATATAGTGGACTATATTTTAAAATTCCCACATGCATGTTAAAATATTTTTTTCAAACTAGTATGTAACCCATGCGCTGCATGATCATTTTTTTTGGTAATCGCATAGAAATGATCGAAGATTTCTTAGCACTCTAAGAAATCATCTCCGCAATAGTACGGAGTCGATTGTAGAGCGGTAAGTTTTCGCGAGTCGTGTCTCTTGAGGATAGATGTAATCGGTGGTTGGTGCTTTTACTCAATCTTTTATTAAGCTAAATTACACTAATCTAAACTAAGAAAGCATTAAGTCATTGGTTTGATTTGAGTTTTGAATTTAAAAGAAGACTTTAATGAAAATAATGAAAATGAGAGTTTAGGGTGTTCGGTTCGTTTCCACGATCAATCGGTTTTTGCCGAGCACTTAATCCACAATTCGGGGTTGTCAATCCCAAATGTCGATCAAGTATTGGGGTCGTCAATCCCAATTCTTGACAAACTTCGATTAATGGTTCTAAACGAACCTAAATCCTAAACCCGTAATTACTAAACTAATTGTATCAATATAAATTAAATCTTGCTCGAGAGTAATTAATTAATGACATGAAGGCTTGCACATTAAATGGGAAATTGGAGGGAGTTCAAAAGCTTTGAAATTGAAAGTAGATAAAAGTATTAAATTGGAGGAAAGTCAAATCATTAAAGAGGAAAGCTTCATACATCTTTTAAGGACAAAGTGCATGTCCAACTAAAAAGAGTAAAAAGCTTGAAAATGAAAGCATCCATGGAGTTTGCAAGAAAAGAAAAACAACAAGCTAAAACCAAACCACCAACATAAAAACCTTAACCTAACAAGAACAACAACAACAACAACAAGAATAATTAATCAAGAACAAAGCATAATAATAATGGGAAAGAACACTACCAAATTGAATTAAACTCCAAAAGCTTCAAATCTTCAAACAACAAGCACCACAAATGAAGGAGGTGTCACTCACTTCAACACATGCTTAAGAATAACTAACTAATTACTAATTAAAAAACTAACCAACTAAGCTAAACTAGGCTAACTACTAAACTAGCTAAACTAAATTAACTAAGAATTAATCTAGGGTTTTAAATTGAGAGGAAGTGTAGAGGATTGGAGGAGATGGAACTAGTCCAAAACCACCAAGGAAGGTTGGGATAAGGTTGGAGAGAGTTGGTCTTATTCATACGAAAATGCAGGGGCAAAATTGTCAAAATGGACAAAAATCACGAGCTGGACTGCGTCTCAGTCGATCTACTGAGGATCAGTCCTTCGCCCAAAATCTCCAAACTCACTGGACTCCAGTCGATTTGGGGAGGTCCAGTCGATCGACTGGACGATCAGTCGATCGACTAAAGACCAGTCGATCGACTGGCTCGGCTGCTCCGGCTCGATTTTCTCATTTCACTCTAAACATCTGCCGGTTGTCGCTCCTCGTTCACGCTGTGTTTTCTTGCTTTGCCCATTCCAATCCGAGTCGAGTGGGATGCTCCGAACGTGCACGGGACCGCTTGGTCATCCTACGACCAAAAATACGAAAAAGGGTACAAATGTACGAAAAACTACTAAAAACCGCACAAAAGCTATAAAAACCTAAAACTAAAAAAATAGGCCAAAACGACTCCTAAAACCCGTAAATGCAAGCAAAACACACGCGAATGAGACACAAAAGGTAACAAAAAAGTGTACAAAAAAGTGCAAATCAACCACCCCACATTTAGAATGATTGCATGTCCCCGGCAACGGCGCCCAAATTTGATCGAAGATTTATTAGCACTCTAAGAAATCGTCTCCGCAATAGTACGGAGTCGATTGTAGAGCGGTAAGGTTTTCCCAAATCGTGTCTCTCGTGGATAGATGTAATCGGCGGTTGGGTTTTATACTCAATCTCTTATTAAGCTAAATTACACTAATCTAAACTAAGAAAGCATTAAGTCATTGGTTTAATTTGAGTTTTGAATTTAAAAGAAGACTTTAATGAAAATAATGAAAATGAGGGTTTAGGGTGTTTGGTTCGTCTCCATGATCAATCGGTTTTTGCCGAGCACTTAATCCACAATTCGGGGTTGTCAATCCCAAATGTCAATCAAGTATTGGGGTCGTCAATCCCAATTCTCGACAAGCTCCGATTAATGGTTCTAAACAAACCTGAAAACCTAAACCCGTAATTACTAAACTAATTGCATCAATACAAATTAAAGCTTTCTTGAGAGTAATTAATTAATGACATGAAGGCTTTCACATTGAAGGGGAAATTGGAGGGAATTCAAAAGCTTTGAAATTGAAAGTGGACAAAAGTATTAAATTGGAGGAAAGTCAAATCACTAAAGAGAAAAGATTCATACATCTTTTAAGGACTAAGAGCATGTCTAACTGAAAGGAGTAAAAGTTTGAAAATGAAAGCATCCATGGAGTTTGCAAGAAAAGAAAAACAACAAGCTAAAACCAAACCACCAACATAACAATCTTAACCTTACAAGAACAATAACAACAACAAGAATAATTAATCAAGAACAAATCATAATAATAAAGGGAAAGAACACTACCAAATTGCATTAAACTCCATTTGCTTCAAATCTTACAACAACAAGCACCACAAATGAAGGAGGTGTCACTCACTCCAACACTTGCTTAAGAACAACTACCTAATTACTAATTAAAAAACTAACCAACTAAGCTAAACTAGACTAACTACTAAACTAGCTAAATTACATTAACTAAGAATTAAGCTAATTGCAAGGAAATGTAGAGGCTTGGAGGAGATGGAACTAGTCCAAAACCACCAAGGAAGGTAGGGATAAGGTTGGAGAGAGTTGGTCTTATTTATACAAAAACGCAGGGGCAAAATCATCAAAATGGACCAAAATAACGAGCTGGACTACGTCTTAGTCGATCGACTGAGGAGAAGTCGATCGACTGGCAGTCGATCGACTAAGGGTCAGTCGATCGACTGCTTCGCCCAAAACCTCCAAACTCACTGGACTCCAGTCGATTTGGGGAGGTCCAGTCGATCGACTGAAGGCAAGTCGATCGAATGGCTCGGCTGCTCTGGCTCGGTTTTCTCGTTTCGCTCTAAACGTCCGGCGGTTTTCGCTCCTCGACCACACTGTGTTTTCTTGCTTTGCCCGTTCTAATCCGAGTCGAGTGGGATGCTCCGAGCGTGCGCGGGATCGCTTGGTCATCCTACGGCCAAAAATACGAAAAAGGGTAAAAATGTACGAAAAACTACTAAAAACCGCAAAAAATCTTTAAAAACTTAAAACTAACAAAATGTGCCAAAACGACTCCTAAAAGCCGTAAATGCAAGCAAAACACACGCGAATGCGACACAAAAAGGTAACAGAAAAGTGTATAAAAAAGTGCAAATCAACCACCCTACACTTAGAATAATTGCTTGTCCCCGGCAACGGCGCCAAAATTTGATCGAAGATTTCTTAGCACTCTAATAAATCGTCTCCGCAATAGTACGGAGTCGATTGTAGAGCGGTAAGGTTTTCCCGAGTCGTGTCTCTTGAGGATAGATGTAATCGGCTGTTGGTGTTTTTACTTAATCTCTTATTAAGCTAAGTTACACTAATCTAAACTAAGAAAGCATTAAGTCATTGGTTTGATTTGAGTTTTGAATTTAAAAGAAAACTTTAATGAAAATAATGAAAATGAGGGTTTAGGGTGTTCGGTTCGTCTCCACGATCAATCGGTTTTTGCCGAGCACTTAATCCAAAATCCGGGGTTGTCAATCCCAAATGTCGATCAAGTATTGGGGTCGTCAATCCCAATTCTCGACAAGCTCCGATTAATGGTTCTAAACGAACCTAAACCCTAAACCCGTAATTACTAAACTAATTACATCAATACAAATTAAAGCTTGCTTGAGAGTAATTAATTAATGACATGAAGGCTTGCACATTGAAGGGGAAATTGGAGGGAATTCAAAAGCTTTGAAATTGAAAGTGGACAAAAGTATTAAATTGGAGGAAAGTCAAATCACCAAYGAGGAAAGCTTCATACATCTTTTAAGGACTAAGAGCATGTATAACTAAAAGGAGTAAAAAGCTTGAAAATGAAAGCATCCATGGAGTTTGTAGGAAAAGAAAAACAAAAGGCTAAAACCAAACCACCAACATAACAATCTTAACCTAACAAGAACAACAACAACAACAACAACAACAACAAGAACAATTAATAAAGAACAAAGCATAATAATAAAGGGAAAGAACATTACCAAATTACATTAAACTCAAAAAGCTTCAAATCTTTAAACAACAAGCCCCACAAATGAAGGAGGTGTCACTCAATCCAACACTTGCTTAAGAACAACTAACTAATTACTAATTAAAAAACTAACCAACTAAGATAGACTAACTACTAAACTAGCTAAACTACACTAACTAAGAGTTAAGCTAGGGTTTTAAATTGCAAGGAAATGTAGAGGCTTGGAGGAGATGGAACTAGTCCAAAACCACCAAGGAAGGTTGGGATAAGGTTGGAGAGAGTTGGTCTTATTCATACGAAAATGCAGGGGCAAAATTGTCAAAATGGACAAAAATCACGAGCTGGACTGCGTCTCAGTCGATCGACTGAAAGTCGATCGACTGCGTCGCCCAAAATCTCCAAACTCACTGGACTCCAACCGATTTGGGGAGGTTCAGTCGATCGACTGGACGATCAGTCGATCGACTGAAGGCCAATCGATCGACTGGCTCGGCTGCTCTGGCTCGGTTTTTCTCATTTCGCTCTAAACATCCGCCGGTTGTCGCTCTTCGTTCACGCTGTGTTTTCTTGATTTTCCCGTTCTAATCCGAGTCAAGTGGGATGCTCCGAGCGTGCGCGGGACTGCTTGGTCATTTTACGGCCAAAAATACGAAAAAGGGTAAAAATGTACAAAAAACTACTAAAAACCGCACAAAAGCTATAAAAAAACCTAAAACTAACAAAATAAGACAAAACGACTCCTAAAACCCGTAAATGCAATCAAAACACACGCGAATTCGACACAAAAAGGTAACAAAAAAGTGTACAAAAAATTGCAAATCAGAAAACTTGAAAATTATTATATTTTAATAAATTAGACCCATTAAATAAGTAACTATACACACACACACACACACACACACACACACACACACACACACACACATATATATATATATATATATATATATATATATATATATTTAAAAAATCTTATTATTTTTTCTCTTAACAAAATAATATGTCAAGAAACAAAAAATCTTGGATTGTAGAAAGATTATTCTTGGAATGAACATAGTTTACAAATTATAGAAAGACTTCTTTATACATAACATTCATAGTTTTGTTACTACATTTTATTTCATCATCGCAAATCAGGATTTTAAATTCTTACGATTGGTCACTGTTTATATAGGAACATACAATTGATCAGGACTGAAAACCAATTTCTTTAAATTTTGTTGATCATCATCACATTATGAAACAACATTCGGAATATCATTGAAAAACGTTATTGAACATTAATGGGTAACATTGTCCAGCACTGACTGTTAGGTTGAACTTTATTATACGTGTCATAATCTTAGTTTATTAGGTGCGCTCGTACCATATATTTTGATTTAATAATTTATAAGTTTTTTTAAATAATAATAACAAAAACTCAAGAGTATGAAAGTAAGTTAATAATTGAAAATATTTGTAATAAACTTCAAAATTAGATTTTGTAGCAAACTACAAGTCACTAAATGTAAATTGAATAAAATAATTTAATGTTCATTCATCAACTCTAATTTAAATATTTGAACCGTGTCTTAGTTTTAGTAGTTCAATGTGTTGTGCGTACAATGTTTAATAAAATCATACACACGTTCATTTTAAAGAATGTAAATATTATTTTCATGTAAAAAATGTCAAATACTATATTGAATAGGTGGATTCAGTTTTTAGTTTTATTTGAAATACAATCACAAACTCATTTTGTGTATAAATCAATGAGGTTTTTCACATTCCAAACAATTAGATAGTTAAATGGAAAGTTAAATATAATAGATTATTTAATAGATAATATATGTATAATATAAAATCTTAAGTATCACATTCTAAGTTTATTTACATTTTTTTATATATTCATAATCTAAAAAAATTAATTTAAAATTTAGTTTTTCGATCAATTTTAATTCTTACTATATGTATATATGTTCTTTCTTTTTTTTTTTTTTCGGTTCTTATTGTTTATTTTAACATAATTTATTAACATATTTCATATAAAGGCCAATTAAATTAACTTAAGAATTTGACATAGAAATATTCTCCGGAGTTGAAAATACAATATTGGCAAAATGATCATGTTTTTAATTAATCCTATTAAATATGATGGAAATCAAAAACTAGTAAATAAGTTTCGAAGTGACCATAATAAAATGTATTTCTCATCTTCAAAAATATTTTACAAAATTATGCAAGAAGATTTTATTTTTGTTCCGTAACTTAGCGGGATATAAGAAAAAAAGAAAAATGATTTTTGAAAAATTGCAATCTTTCCTTTATTTATAAATGCAGTATTTGTAAAACGGTCATGTTTTTCAATAAATTACATCGAACGTGATGAATATTAAAAAATTATTAAATAAGTTACGAAGTGAACCTAATAAAATATTACACATCATCAAAAATATTTATCAAACTTATGTAAGAAAATCGCATTTTGCCTCCATAATATTGAAATATAAATTATAGCAAAATAGTTCAAAGTAATTAAATAAATAAAATATAATTAATTGAAAAGAATAAAAATTATTTTAAATAAAAGTAAATAATAATAAAAGAAATAGAAATAAAACCTAATTAGGGTATGTATCCGAGGTATCTGAGTCATTATACCGTGGACCCTAGTACATATTTTTCTTTTATATATATTTACTTAATCAAGTATTTTTATATTATTATATTTTTCCTAATTCAATATTCTCCTTTTATTATATGTTACCTAATTCTATATTTTATTTATCATATTTTACCAAATTCAATACATTACTTTATTCTACTAATATAAAAGTATAAAAAGTCATATTTAATTAGAAAAAATCTATATAAATTTAACTAATTTCTTTTTATAATAAAAGTTAAAATAATCTTATATTTAGAATTTCCAAATATTCTATATATTTGATTTATAGCGAAATAAGATAGTAAAATGGAAAATCTAAATTCATATGAATGCATGTCATCTTATTCATTAAAATTTACACACGATTGGGACAGTGGAATACGAGGTCTGAATACCCATATATGACATATTATTCACTAAAACTTGGACTATAAATTCTATTCACATTTATCATCCAACATACATTCAATAACAATATTTCTCTAATTAGAGAGAGAGAAATTAAGAGTCGTGAGATTCATTTTGCATCCATGGATAAGGGAAGAAAGGTGCAAGCATTAATAATTGTAACTATGGTGTTGATGTTATTATTTTTTGGCCAAGTGTCAGCAATAACACCATTCCCAGTTTGCTTCACTGGTTGTGCTATTAAATGTTTGTTTGTTCCCAATAAAATTGTCTGTGCATTGAAATGCTTTGGCAAGTGTCTCTTGGGTTTACGTCCAATAGGGCTCAATTATTGCAAGCACGACTGTGCAGTTGATCAATGCTCTAGTCTCATCACGGAGGGTGAGATCTCTAACATTCGAATTTTTTCTTGCTTTTTCTTTCTTTCCTTTTTTTTTGAGTGTTGGTAGACACTTAAATACAATTCTTATCATTTTCAATTTTTTTCGCTTCTCACTTGAGTTATTTTTCATTTCTATTTTTAAATTGACTTTTTACAAAGAGAAAAAACTTTTTTTATCACATATTTTTCAACTATATTCTTTTAATTAATTTAACATTTAGTTGCACATTGCCAACAATTACCAACATATTTTTAGCTACCTTTCGTTTCTGCTTACTTTATAATACTTTAATAAATTAAGGCTTATTCTAAGAATTCTTTGCAAACACTCCAAAGATTTAGTTTAGAAATAATAAATCTATGGTTGGAAAAATCTCTAAAATTCTTACTAATTCAATATTTGGGGATATTACAGATTTTAAATCTAAAGATATTGGGAAGGTTGTTAGCTGTGTGAATGATTGTGATGGTATTGGAAATCAATGTGGTCTCTTGAATCAACGCACTGCTTCAATAAATGGAGCTTCACCACCATCGTAATTTAATTTATGTTTCAGTTTGGGCCATTCCTGCTTGGAATTTGGAAAGTATATAGAACTAAGATGGAAACATTAAATTGAAATATCAATTGTATTATGTTACTTGAAATGATGGTATTACATTTTTGATATGGAAACTCACATCCATAACGCGCTCTCTTGATCCGTTGCTCTGTCATCCATTTATGTCATCCAAACTATGGCGTTTGGGCATTTTGAGAACCATATGGAGCGTCCCGTTGTTGAAAACTGATGTTTTTTGTCAAATTTCTATCATATGCATAACTCGTGTTTTGTTTATATAGTAAAACATGTTATTAGTGCACTTAATTTATTACTAGCTTCACGAAATAAGTTGGTATACACGTTACTATACAAGGTAGACATGAATAGAATTAGGGAAAAGTACACAAACACATGATTTGGGTGCTCTGTTTCCAATTTTATCATCATAATCACAAAAATACCATAAATGACTAACCACGGTATAAAAATCTAATTTTTACGTGATTATAATTTTTAGTCATTTATATACTAACCAAAATTAATTGTTCTTAGATATCATCCCTAATTATTCTTCCCTGTGATATCTTACTCCTCTCACTCATCAAGAATTGATAAACATTAAATCTGTTCTTTACAAGTACAAGCATGCAAGCATAAGGTACAACTATACATCAAAACTCAAATAATGCAAATTACAAAAAATCGAAAGCATGAATAGAAAGAGCAATGAAAATTGACGTCTAAGTTTAAATCTTTACGGAAAATAACAAGCAGCGAAGTGTAGATCTAAGATTCAACTTAAAATTATGCATGAAAATAAAAACCAAAATAAAGCTTAGGAAAAACTCGAAATAAAAATGATCAAGGACTCGATCTATGACCTGGACGTGTCACTCATCTAGATTCCATGGATGATTCACAAGATCAAGCAAGAAATCAAAGAGCTAAGGCAAAAAGCATAACATGAAGAACAAGCATGAAATTGAAGAATAAGCATGAAAATGAAAGGAAACTTACTTGAATTAAGAAATAAAACAAGCTTGAATTTAATTGCATCATAGTAACAATCCAAAGGAGTATCTGAATTCTTCTTGGGCTTACAAACCCAAGGGCCAAGCATAAGAGTAAATCTAAATCTAGAAAGGAAATTACATCAAAGCTTGGAATTGAATCTAAAACCTAAGAAGAGAGAAAATTATCAAGTGCTTGTGAGTAATTTGATCCCAAACTCTAGCCTATTTATACTATGTTTAATTGGGCCAAAATAGCCTTAGAGGCTTGAAATTCCTGGATTTGACCAAGTTTGACTCGGATTTGCCCTTCTAGCGATCTCTGGCGAGCGCTGGGCGCTGGCGCTGGCGAGTGCTGGCTAGCTCTGGCGGGCACTGGCAAGTGATAGGCGTTGGCGCTGGCGAGTGCTGGCTAGCGCTGGCTAGTATTTCAGAATGTTATGCATTTTAAACTTTCAATGCCTTTACTTATAGAAATAGGAATTTTGAACATAAAAACTCAAGAACTTCACCAAACCTCATATTAATTGAATCCATTTAACCGAATTACACATTAAATCAAAAAGAAACATGGAAATCAATAAAACAAGAAAATCACTCAAAAAACCTAACAACCCATGAAAAAAAACTACTCAAATCAACATAAAATCCTAATTGAAAATACGAGAAAAACACCACAATTACATGCAAAACAACTGTAAAGATAAATTTCTTCTTCTGAGATTTTAATTCAAGAACAAAAATTCAACAAATGAAGAAAATTTCATTTTAAGATATAATTCCATTACACAATAGAAAAACATTTTTTATTCATTTCTGAGATTAGTATCAAAGAAAGAAGTTACTTATCAAACAAGGTACCACAATCACATTGATTGCATTTGTTATATTTTTTCAAGGATGAAAGAAATAAAATTTAAACTCAATAGAAAAAATGGAATTTTCAATTGTATAATAAAGAAACTATGTATAATATTGAAACTGTCAAAGCATAATTGATAATTGAAACTTCAAAAAGGGGCAACCATGAAATATATATAAATAAAATGAATAACACAAATTCAAAAATAAATAAAACCAAAGTCTTGAAAACCCTAACCTAGAAACCACGAGACAACCAGACTCAACTTGGAGCCCAAAGCCGTGTGCCAGTCGATGGCCGCTACCATAACTCATCGGCGATGTCAGGAAGAATCCCTAAATCTCAATAACTTCCCGCCATCATCAATTAATTGGTAGTAGAGAACCTCTGTGTCTGTTCGCACAATCGCCAGAACTGCCGATCGAAAATTAGCAGCGGTGGGCGCTCGTCTAGTAACCTCTGATACACAATCGAGCCAATCAACTCCACCCTACTCACGCCTATGCTACTACTATCGTGTCGTCAACTAGTGTGTGATAGTGTGGTGTGTGAAAGTGACAAAAGAGAGAAGGGGGTAACTGTAATTAAATGCTCATAAATATATGAGCAAAAATAATTACCCTAAATACATTTTAAGTATACCAAAATAAAGTAATTTGAATTATGACCAGAGTCACGTATTTTTGATATAAAGTGTAACTCACAGCGTAAGAAAGGCTATAACAAAGGTATGAATGAAATAAAAACTAACAAAAGGTAAATCAATTTTTTTTTCTAAAATCAAAAAAAGTTCTGATACATCTGAAAAACCGAAACCAAGCCTATGAGTTTTTGACGAACAGGATCAAAAATCATTACTCTTTCGACCCAAGAAAGGGAACTTTCTACCCAAGGTAGTAGTTGTTGGCATTTTCTCATATAATTACTAGTCCCTCAATCATACAAAATTTAAGCATATTCATTTCTTTTGTTCCTAATAATAGGATTATTATTATTTTAATATGTTATTTATTTCACATTTGTATTTCTATTTATACCCATATTATTTATTTTAGAAACACAAATTCTTCTTTTGCTTACACCAATTATTATAATAAATAAAAATCAATTATTTATGTAAAATTAGAAGGTCTATGGTTTCAAAAATAAGGACCAGATTTGTGATGTTGTTAATCAATGTTAACAACACTGGTTAACAACATCAACTAAATAACACCAGGTTATGCAGCGGATATTTAAAAAGAGAACACGATTAAACAAAATCAGTTCACAAGTAAATACTTGTGAACTTGGGTGTACAAACCCGTAAACTATATTACTTTCGATTCACGTTCAATACACAATTATAAAGTAATATATGAAAACTAAATATCAAGAAACTTGATACTAAATACTTGTTGCCGGAATGGCAAGATCTTCTTCGTCGGTTACGCAACTTCAAAGATCTTGTTTATCACGATCGTTGGCTCGAAGTAGTATGTCGTGTTCTTCCTTCCTTGAGCGTCTTCTTGCGTCGCGCGTCTTGCGTTCTTCTCCTCAAGAAAACCCTGTGTCAATCTCTAATGAAAAAACCGTGAATCAAGTGTAGGATTACTTGTGTCTTAAATAGACAACTAAGAATCCTAAACTTGGTAAAATCCTAAAAACAAATCCTAAACACAATCTAGGAATAATTAAAGTCTTGTGCATAAACTAGGAAACATAAAATTGTCCTAAATCTAGTTCCCTAATTTGCCCAAGAAAGGCAAATAACAAAATAGGAATTATTGCCAAGAATAAATTCCTCAACAATTTAAGTGTAGAGGCATAAATAAAATATAAAATTTAACCTATATTAACAAATATTTAATTAATTTATGTGAAATAACTATATATCCTTACCTGATAGAGTGAGTATGTAAGAGGGAGAGAGATGCAGATTCAAAATTACAAGATTACGGTTGACGTGACAAGCAAATAGATAAAACTTCTAGGCCCCGTTTGTTTCGTGGGGCTTGATTGGACAAATTAATCCAATGTGGGGGGATAGTACTGTTCATACAAATTGTTCCTTTGTTTGTTTAGCCTGAAATAATGTGGGACGGGACCTCTTAATTATCGTTTATTTTATTGGTTAATGGGAGGATTGCCACGTGGAAAAAATGAAATGATATTAGTGAACTCTAACTTAATTATTCAAAACATATTTGCTCACATTCCTCCGCCAATTGGGGCGACAAAAACAACCCAGACAAAAATGGAAGAAACTCCGATTATAAACCACGAGCTGCTATATATATATATATATATATTGTGGATGAGTGAAGTCTCGGTTCGATTACCCTTCTTTTATCAATGCTTGGTTAACAGGTATGTGTAATCTCGTATTACATAATTATTATTTACAATTGTAGTTTCATAACCTAAGGCTGATTTGATACGATCAATTCTTGAAGCATAAGTAGTTTAGAATGCGAATTCTGCAGTTAATTTGGGAATTGTGAACTGCATTATACTATCCACATAAAATGGTTTCCTTTATTTTTTTGTTTATTTCTTCTTGTTATTTATTGGGGTTGGTTATGGTCAGTGAACATTTTTCTGAAATTCTGATGTTTGTGGATGAGCACAAACCATAGGTTGTTAAAAAGAGGCAAAGGGTTAATTTACCAATTTGTGTGTACTAATAGATTACATAATCGAATGTGAATATGTTTACCTACACTGTGACTATGGTGCCTTGTACCTTGAGTTGTGAATTTTTGTCTGATCCTGTCCTAATAACTTAGTTAATTTGTTACCTCTACTCAAGGGAAGGATGAGCACATCACGTGGCTCTTCTTTCTAGAGTTCACATAACAATATCTTTTGTTGCTGGTTGTGTAATCAGGAGCTCCCCACCAAATGCTACTATGACCTACCCTTGCAAGTGGAGATCACCCGAACGCAGAGAAATCCAGATTGTTGGTTTATTTCGTGCCCAACCAGAGGGGTAACGTCACGAAATTGTCTTTTTTTATTTTCAAGAATAGTATCTAATAATTATATATACTATATCTTGTAACTGGCCAAGAAATGTACACTCTTTGTGTGGATTGATCAAACTCCGGAGGGGGCTATCGCATGCGACATAGAAGAACTGCACGAGGGATTAAATGCTTGTATAATTGAGTCGCGTGGTTTCAAAGATCGGGCAAATATAGTTGTTCGCAATACCAAAATCGCATGGCTGGTGACGTTTACAATTATCTTTTTATGGKTCCTGGGTTATTGAGGATAACTACATGATTTAGGACCAAAAGTATAATGATTCGTTTTACCTTTTAAACTATTTTGGTTAAAAACCATCAGTGTAGGTGTTTTAGTGCATATTTTGTGATCCTCTTACATTCCATGCTACTTTTATGTCGACCACGAACTTTAATTACATGTGGAATCATGTACCAGTGCTTAACAAGCAATTTGAAGTCATGTAAAAATCATGTATAGGGAAGCCGTAATGAGTGTGATTTTAATTGACGCCACGTTCAAACATTTTGGGTAATTTACATATATTTTTGTCCATGTGGTGGCGGATCACTGTAGTTATTGAAAAAAAGTTAGGGTGTTTATTTTATTTTTTGCCCAACTCTGCAGAACACATGTTGGGCATGAACAAGTCATACTACTTTCTTGCAAAATGGGCATGAACCAGGATGTTGTTATGTTCATGCACCCATGAAGAAGAGATATTCTTTCGATGATTGTAAAAAGGGACAACTTTTTCATTTTGGGAAGGAAATTTTTATAGGTGTCCTTATACATACAAAACTGCATCTATTCCCTTGAGTAATGTGTTATTTGGGTGAAATTGTCTTTTTAACACATGACTGACAATATTTGATGTTGACATTCCACATGATAGCGTATATATGGGAATATATCCCTTGGTTCTTGTGTGGTGCTTGTGTAATTTTCCATAAATCTTTGATTACTCAAGCAAAGAATATATTCCTTTCTACCAGTTGTAGGCTAGTCAAAAGTGGTAATTAGCTTTTTTGGTAAGAGACAAAATACTTTTCTAGTGCATAGCAGCATATTACGTTCCAACAATGCCCATATATTACTATGATACTCCAGTTCTTTTTTAGGCTAACAACTATAGACAAGCTTTAAGAATCCATTTGCAATAATTTTAGTCTACATTTAAGATTTTATTAGTGGATCTCGCACATCATGAAACAAGAAGAGTTCTTCTACACAAAGCGATTGACTGTTGATATCGATAAGAGATTCATCGGACTGTTGGTTGAATTAGAACAACAAGGTTTATTCAAACCCAACGAGAATAATCATCCCACTACCATCTTCACCACTGGAAATCTCAACCACGAGTTGGGAAGGTACTTTACCTACACTGACTGCAACGACAAGATCAGTCTACTACGCACTCGATTTTGTGTTTTCTGGTGGATCCTCGGGAAACATGGCGTACGTTATCAAGAAGCAAGCAACACGGTAAGAGCACCTCCACATGTTTGGGATGATATTATCCATGTAAACATAAATAATTATTCCTCTTATCATAGGTTTTTGAATGGTATATCTGTTTTGGAGAGAGTAATAAATTCCCTTTTATACTTATTTATACAAATACGATGTTGATCAGGTAGTACCATTTGCCTTAGCGTATCACATGTATGGGGACCCTGATTGGTTTGAACTCCAAAAACTCTTTCGGGGAATGTACGATGTCCTAACCGAACCGAGTAACCCAATCATAGACCTCACCAAAGATGATGTACCGAGAGCGGGAAGGAAGAACAGAAAATGTTCCATACCATCTGGCAAAGGGAAGGTTATTATATTGGATTCTTCCAGGATGCCCCCTCCAATAAATTCTGGAAACTTCAAGCACGTGGCGGACGATCATGGTGACCGCTACTCTGAGAATTCGGTGAATCAGACCCCAACACTCTCTGATAACAACAGTATTTCACGCATATCCGGTACTCGTCCTCCAGATCACCTCCACCGCCTACCGTGCGGTACAAGCACCTCCCTATGTAGAGGCTCGAATAATGTTTAGTGTTTGTGCGAGAGGTGATTTGTGTGTTCCTTTGACGTCCTAAGACTCGTTGACTATGTATGTGTTAATTGTGCTACATTAATCTTTAATTTACCGATGTTGTGATAATTTCCCAAKTCTATTTATTCTATGTTAGAGCATGTCCACATTTATAGGGATATTTAATATCTAAATTCCTGACTTCGTATTATCCTCATTTAGAATGTGTTCTCAAATTTCATGACACTAGTGTTCTCAAATTTCATGACACTACTACAAAAAAAACCCAACAGCATCGGTTGTTTTTACTAATAGGCATCAGTTTTACAACCGATGCCTATTAGATCGACGCCTATAACCTGGACTTTAGGCATCGGTTTTACAACCGATGCCTATAATAGACATATGCATCGGTTGTTTGACCATAACCGATGCATATAATCATCACAAGCCAATGCCTAATGTCCATATACAGTCACCGAAGGCATCGGTTACTGTGAAACAACCGATGCCTATAGTTTCACTATAGGCATCGGTTTCACTGTAAACCGATGCCTAATTTTAACTACACACATCGGTTTTTTGTAAAACAACCGATGTCTATAGTGTAGCTATATACATCAATTTTATTCTACAACCGATGCTTAATGTCTTCTAAGGCATCGGTTATTGGAAAATAACCGATGTCTTTTGGTGAACTATAGGCATCGGTTGTTGAATATAAACCGATGCCTATAGGTACACTATAGGCATCGGTTTTTGTTCTATAAAAACCGATGCTTAGTGTGCTCTGAATGCATCAGTTGTTTTCAACACAACCGATACATATAGTTTACCTTTAGGCATCGGCTTTGACATGTAACCTAATCTTAATGTCTACGTATACGCATCGGTTATTTTGAAAGCACCGATGCCTCGTGGCGAGATTTAGGCATCAGTTTGTATCTCACAACCGATGCGTACCTGTTAACTATAGGCATCGGTTTCTTGTCTACATAACCGATGCCTATAGTGACCTATAGGCATCGGTCGTTGTTGAGTAACCGATATCGATTTTTTAAGTACATGCATCGATTTTGTTGTCAAGAACCGATGTATATAACAATGTTAAAAACCGATTTCTAAATCTGATTATATGCATCGGTTTGCACAAACCGATTCACAAATATTTTGATAAAATTTTTTTAGAATTTCAAAAAATTTATTTTAAAACCTGTCCAGAAAATTGATAATTACCATTTGCAAAAAATTAATTTAATAAAAAAAAAGCATTTTATTCAATAATAAATAATTCAAATACAGAAATTCCCATCCTATCTAATAAAACTCAAGTTGAACTAATTATTTTCATCACACAAGTATAGCAAACAAACCCCAACCTCATAGAATCATGTTCAACAGCACAAAGCTCGTAAATAAAAAGCATCTCGTTTCCTTCCAAAGGAGAACCCCCAGAGCCTTTCCTCCATTCTTGTGTTGAAGTTTGGCTCCGAACAACACCTCGTTCTTGAATTCCAACTCTGAATCCTTAGACAACCTCTTTTCTGCTATTTGTCTGCCACTCCATGCTTTTCTCTGTGAATGAATAAGAGTCACATTATTAAGTAAGAAAAATCCAGAGGAAAATCCACCGACGTCCTCAGAATGTTCTGCACCAAGTTACAAAATAAATTACTTAATAACTAAGAAAAAGTAATTAAAACTGAGAAATATATACCGAGTAATATTTCCTGCCTATATCTCACGAACTTCGTCGAGTGTTTCTTGCTCGTATGGTTCAACTCCAAATAAATCCTACACAATCGATCCAAAATTAATTTGCATTTTAAAAATGAAGTTTAGYTTTGGAGTTTAAAAAAATCTTCAGTAAATTTCTACTACTTAAAAAAATGAGTTTGCACGTACCTTGTCTAATGAAGAATGGACACTAAACCCAAAGAAAATGTCATACATATATCTCATGACATAATATCCACACTCACTGCTTCCTCGTTGTTGATGACACTACAAAAATTATATGAAAGCAGATCAATATTCCCCTATCAATCTATCGGTGAGTTAAAATGAAATGGGTCGAAGAACTTTACTAACTTGCCTTCTAGGGTAACCGATATACTATTTTATTAAAAACACCTTAAAAAATAACTTACCAGCAGATTACTCCACCCCATGTTTCTTCCTCTTGTTCCTTTTGTTGACATGTAGGTCCGAACTGCTCTGCAAATAGTAATCATTGCACTCAAGCAGTTAATTAACACGCAAAGTATTAATGTGAATAAACAATAAGAAATTATTACCTATATTAAACATTTACAGTTTTAAAACCAAAAAATGAGCGGATGAACCACCCAATCTTATATTACATCCAATGAAAAACTTCAAGCGGTTTTATGAGAGTAGGTTATAGAAAGAATCAGGTTGTGGAAAATAGCAAAATTACATTAATGCTATGAAATAACTTGCCCACGAAAATTGCCCACAAAAAAGAATCAGTACATTACTTTGACAATAAGGACCTGAAAGTGAATTGTTTTTTATGATGTTATTGTAAAAAAGGACAGGAAGTTACCTTTTCAAAAAATAAGAAACACAAATATAGGGGGAAAATTTACGTACGTATTAACATGTGTCTTGATATCGAAGTCCCTCTTGTGTCCCTTTGGATCTAAAATAGAAACCTGATTCTTCCCGAGACATATCACTAGCAGCACCCAGTGGTCACTACACATTTTCATAAGCACAAAAATCAATTATCTTTATAAATTATAACAATTGTAGTAAAGGAAGAAATAACAAGAAATAGTAATTTACTCGTCTAGGTATGGTGCTAGAATGAATGTCCTGCTAAACATTTCACCGAAGGCATCACTTATGTACGTAGTCACAGCAGTCGGGTCATTTAATATAATTTTCTTGCAGATCTTCACTGGACAAAGAAATCCAATGGCACCGGGCTCAGCTAACCCAAGAAGACACCTGTAAATCATTAGTAGATTCATAGCTAAATAAATTTAAGCTAAATATTTYACTAATTGATAAGGAAAAAGAAAGCTCGTACCGCGCAAAGACTTGCACAACAGGAACACTGATCCACCCCATTCTGAACAGGCTCCGAATATCACCAATTGGCACGTGAACTTTCATCTCTCTTTTGTTATTGAAGACGGTTTTCTCTAGGTCCATAGAGACGTGGTCCACGTAAACGGGCATCGATAGGATCAGGTTGTGTAGCTCTATGAAATTAGGTCCCATAGTCTCCAAGACTACGTCATCAACAAGAGGTGGCCTTGGTTTTGTTGCAGATTGCTCACCACTTGTCTCCATGAGACTTGTTCTCTGTTTCTTTGGACATGGCCTTGTAAGTTCATGTACAGTTGGCCATGATTGAGCATACTAAAACTAAATAAATAATTGGTGAAATTAAAACATATATTATTACCTCTCTTGCCTGAACCAATCTGGCCGACCACTGCAAAAAGCTACCTAACGTTTCACCCACGTGCACCATTTCTAGATGAGCCGTCGCCAGTAGAGGAAGTTGTGCTGCACCCTTGACAATTTGATCTACTGACCTTAACATGACCGGGTGTCACCTTCTGATGATGCACGATCGTGTCCTCGCCGGTTGGGTAAACCATCCCGGATGCAACAATTTTTATGTCCCCCAGAATGGACAGGGCCAGGCGGCACTCGGTCAGACTCTATTACTCAAAGTAGCCTAAAGTTAATGGTCTGAATAAAATTGATTTTATTCTGATGATGAATACAAATTAAAACTTGATGATAACGAGTTCGGGTTTTATAGGTTATACCGTAATGGCCTGAGTATATGCAGGTATTGACAGTGAAAAAAATGCAAAAATCCCCTGACCGTAATGGCCTGAGTATATTATATAACAAACCTAATAACTTTCAGCCCCTTTAGTCTTGAATTCACATTCTAGATACAGGTAATTATATGTTTTAATTATGAAAGTTTGTTTCTGCAAATAATACGATGTAATGCATGAATAATGAAAAGACGACTCTGAAAAAGATAATGCATAATGAATCTTGACTAAGAATTACTTATTTATCAACTACCAGGGTGCTTGAATGAGTAGGTTTGTGAAAATACACTACGTATTATCTAATTTATACCTCAACCATAGGAAATGGAGTCCCACCAAACGATTGACAACTACTATGTTGATCACCTTGCGTCGAAGTGTGGAAGTCAGTTCCCTCGTCAACTCTTGATMGAATGTTTTGGTCAATAACCGGAGTCTGCAGACCTTGATTATTCACTTTCTCATACAACCAGTTGAACTGAGCTTGTAGAGCATCAAACTTGCCCTGCATCTGCTGCGTGATTTCTTGTGTCAGAGCCGCCCTCACCTTGTCCACTGACACCACTCCACTCTGTCTCCTGCTTGTCTGACTCGGTCGACCAAAAACAGACCTCACATTCACGTGTCTACCAACACCTTTCACCCGACCCGGGTGCTCCTTCTTCCCTAAGCGACGCATACAATATGGCATCGTGCCTTTGCGGTAGAAACGTACCTTCGCTAACTTCTCGAACCTTCTCAACCTATTTTAAGAAATGATAAACATCATTTAATACACTTTCCCCATGTCATTAAGTAAGTACTACCAAAAATATATATTCTTAAAATAAAATATAATTACCATTTTATCAACCACCCCCTTCGTTTGATCATTTGGGATATCATAGTTTCCCTTTTTGTCCTTCTTGATTCTTACTCGAACCCAATCTAAGCTGCGATCATCCGGAGCTATACCCGAGCTGAGCAAAGCACATGAAGACGATGACAAGAGAGGGTCTGATACAACCTACTTAGATTTCGCACTAGCATATCCATCAGGTCCTAGAAAGTGTGGATGCTGGTTATGAGACCGACTCTCCTGAGCTTTCCTACTCTTTTCCTGGTGAAAAGGTTTTAGAAAAATATTAGATATATATATTTCTGGTGATTTTTTTAAAGGTAATGTACATGCCTCGAATGCTTCAGATTGATGATCACTAAGGAATTTCTCCCGCTGATCAGCTGTGATTGAATGATATAACTGGGATGGATGATCATATTTTGGGTGTTTCCTCTTTATGAAGTCACGCACTAACCGCGACTTGAAAGCGGTCCACCTCACTCGCGCAACCTTCAGGAAGTGCTTCTTCTTCTCATCCCCTTCAATATTGAACTCTCTCTAAATAAATAAGAAACAAACATATATTAACACACGTGTTCATCAACAGATGATTTACTACAAAATATTGATTATTAAATACATGCAAATCCTCCCAAATCACATCCTTCAGACCACTATCGACGTGTTTCCACTCGTCGATGTTAATATCTATATGCGACCGAACTAGAGAAACCAGGTAATTCTTGAAATTGGCAGGGTTTATTGTTATCATCGAAATCGACATGCTTTTGCTCTGAAGGCTTGGCTTTCATTTTAATGCATGTCGTTGAGCCTCTAGATCTTCTTCTCATAGACTCACAATCATGTTCAGAGTGGGTGCTCGATGAATCAGTCATGACTCTGTGCCGTTAGTTGATAAAATTCTTAAAACATTAGATGTGAAATATAATTTATACGGCGATGAAAGCTAACAATCACTCGACAACTACTATGAAGACGCCAAATTTTTAAACAAATTACAAGAGTGAAAATAAATACTTGGATGATTATTGCAGCTACAGACAACTAAGAAGAATATCAACAACTTTTTTGAAGGTACTTACCGCATAACATAGTTCAAGAGGGTTCAAATGGCTTGTGAACAGGATGTTCAAAATACAACAGTGAAATTATTCATCAAATAAATGGCATCAACCATACACTAATTCATGCATGTGGGTGTCTTAATTAATCAACCATGACTAAATTTAATATGATAATTAAACCTGTCATAGACATTGGTTATGGAATGGAATTCAAAGGCCCGGTCTTCAACTGTGTAAATACTGAAAAAATACCTAATCAATATGAAAGGTCTGACTTTAAAGGTTTCAGTCCTATCTGAAAGGTCTGACTTGGCAACGGGAAGCGAAAGGATGGTTGTGGTAAAAATTCTTAGTTCGTTACCCCAATTACCAACTCGGAGAATTCAATTTTGTACACCTGAACATTACCCAAACATGTTAATTAACGAAATGAACAAGTACTAAAAAACATACACTCTTGCGCAATATATAGCAGGCGAGGATGAAACAAGGCGACATGGAATCTACGGCGAACAGCAAGCAACAGGGAACCGACGGCAAACAGTAGGTGAGGTTGAATGAATCGTCCAAACTTTCCCAAAATATGGATTCTGAATATCTGGCGGGGTTTTGGACTAGGAAATATGAAAATTTTGGATTGAATTTTAATTCAAGGCAAAATTGGACTTTTCAGAGGCTACGAGCCACGCGGGTTCGAATCCATCCCTCGCCCAAAATTGCCGAATTTCACGATTATATGCATCGGTTGTATAAAAACAACCGATGCTCATATGTTTTATCAGACAACTAAAGTCAGTTGTTAGTAATAACCAATGCCTATAATAATAAATATCTTTAAAAAAGTCCCGCGGTTCCCCTGCCTCCTTAGAAGCAGACATTTATCCCTTCTAACCCTCTACAAAGTCTTAAACAGGAAAAATGGATCTTCCCCAAGAAATCTTGATGGACATATTCTTACGCCTGCCTACGAAATCGATAGGCAGGCTCAAGTCTTTATCAAAAACATGGTGCAACTTGCTCGCCACTGGTCAGTTCATCAATCCCACCTCGCTCGAAAAACACCCCGCCAAGAATATCTCACTCTCATCACCCCATCTAACACCATTCGCTCCATCGAAATCACAAAAGGCAACATTAGCACCGTTTCAAGAGAGCTCGAGTTTCCAGGTGTGTGCAGATTGGTTTTGGGTTCATTCGATGGGTTACTACTGCTACTCAATCTAACTGATGGGATGGTTTTGGTGAACCCCATTACTCTGGAGCAGGTGGGACTACCTCCTCCACCTCTGGTTAGGGGTGAGACTACCCATGTTGCATGTGGATACGGGTATGATAGTGCAAGAGATGATTATAGGGTGGTTTTACTTTCTTATTGCGATTTTGATTATGATGGCCCATTKGTGCCTAACCGTTGCGATGGTGCATATGTGTACTCTGTGAAAATTAGTGTCTGGAAAAGGATTAAGACCTCGCCTTATGGTAATTTAGTAATTTGCATCCCCTGCGGAGATTTTTTCAACGGGGCTATCCATTGGCTGCATTATAAGATGAGTGAATTTGGAAAGCTGGATTTTGTAATAATTGCTTTAGATTTGGTTACCGAGGCATATTTTGAAATCACTCCACCTGTTGGTGTCAATGTGGTTAGCGAGTTTTCAACAAATGCACTTGTAGTTTTTTGGGTATGTCTTTGTTTGGTGGATAGGGATACCAGTGACCAAAGAACGGGTGTTTAGCTTATGAAAGAGTATGGTGTGGCAGGGTCTTGGACAAAACTCGGCATTTATTGTAATGGAGTTTTGTCTTGGTTCACGACCTTGTGTTTTGTTGGAGATGAGGAGGAGGAGGTTGTTTTGATGGCTAGAGCTCGTTTGGTTGTTTATAATGTGAAAGATAGATTATTGAGGTCCTTGGTCGTCAATAATGGGGGTTATGATCAATTTCAAGACAAAGGCTACTTTATGGCGAGCCTCGTTTCGCCCTTTTACGGTCACCATGATAATTTTTATTGGCAATGAAATTAAAACAGAATTATATCTTTTGAAAGACTTGTTTGTTCATTTAAACCTAAATTTTGACTATCACAAAATTAAACTCCCATAAAAGGTATTTACAAATTCATGAAATTTAGGGCCAAAAACATAAACATCTAAAACTTTACGGCGCAATCTGAAAACTCCTAAAATTATTTGTAATAAATATACCACATCTCAGTCTAAGGGTGCTATTTCGACTATCTGTTTGGAAATGGCCTGGAGGCAAACATCTGAGCTCACTGTGGGAAGAGGAAAATGCAATTGTGATGATGATGTCATTTGTCGGACATCATGGATCGACCTCAATCCCGGGAGGAGATATATAAGTTGTCCAAGATATCGTGTATGTGTTGAATTTATTTCCTATTTTTAGATATTAGGGCTAATAATTATTTGGGGGTTTTGTATAAGATGTTAACATGGGATCCAATTGTAGTTAAAATGACTGTTACTTAAGATTTTTGTGGGTGTGTCGTGCTTTTGCTTGAATTTTCTAATAGTCTTCATTTTTCGTAGTTAAAGGGGTTGTTTGCATTAATTTTGATTGGAGTAAATTATATTGTAGGAGACTGAAGGGTGCAATTTTTTCAAATGGCTTGAGGACCCACTGTGCCCAAGAGCTACTCAAATTATTCCCGGGCTTTTAAGACGAGCAAATAAATTTGAAGCTGAAGTTCAAGTGTTGGAGGCTGACGTAAAGAGACTTGAATTAGATGTGAAGAAGCACGAAACAAACTTAAAAGCACTTACAGCTGAAAATTTCAAGCTTGAAGAATATGTTAAGAAGAAGCGAAATCGGGAACGTTGGTTGTGCACGACAATTTTGATTACTTGGTTTGTTATCTGGATAAAAAATAGCTAAAAGGTGTCTCTATGGTGTATGTGGTTTTAGTGTGTTGTATGCCGTTTATTGTTTGACTTGCTATGTATGAAACCGAGAAATGGAATTTTCTAATATGATGGTTCCGTTGTTCATGTGTTGGGATCGGGAGAGTAATGTTTTTAATTGAATGATAAATTAATCCAGTTTTAATGTTTCTTATTTTCCAGAAAAGTTGGAAAATGGAATCTTAAATTAATTAAGCAACTCTAAATCAATTAATCGAACACAGGGGATTCATTGATAAACGCTAGGAGGAGAGAACAAACAGAACCAATCTTAGAGGTTATTAAATGCCTGACACATTAATAAAAAGGCTATAAAGTAATTAATTTTTGGCCTCATAACAACCATTACTGCAAAAGATTAAGCATTCACATAGTCCAAACATAAAATAATTCCCCATTACATCTGATTCCATCCCAAACACTTCTAAAATTACAATGACAAAACAAAAACTAAAGATGGGAGATCCACGATATGAAGGTCAAAGGTTGAGTCGAGTGGCAAACATAAGTCTTCAAGCTTCTCCTGGCAGCCAGTAAGGACATGGCGACCATCTGATACCCAGCTTGATACATTAACAACCCAACGTTGATCAGCAAACCCTATAATTGTAACCTTCACCTGATGACCATTACCTCCTGGGACCACATGCCCAGTCCAGAAGTCCTTTGGAATGGCCTATAAAAAGCTCGCATGATTAGAAGCTGCTAACCTCAAATAAATAATTGGTGGAAAGTGTATTAGTTGCATATAATTTATAAAATCTTCAACTTACTATTCGTCCACCCTCTAGAACAGTCTTCGATACTTGTACTTTGAAAGAAGGGAAATGAGTCAGCTCAAGGTCAGGATCTTTCACACCTACAAATCGATTGCTTGAAACGCCTTTGCCGTCAAAGACTATTACCTCAAAAATATAAGGCTCATTATTTATGAACACAATGGAATAGTCCTTTCTAATTTAGTTGTCCTCCACAAAACCGAGCCACTCCCTTTTGAACCGCGCCTACAATAAAAAAAAAGAGTACAAAATGCAAACTCTCAGTCGTATCTAGTTTGCAGAAACTTAAACAACACATCACTAATGATATTTATACATAAGAAGAAATACAATTCACAGTCGTATCACCGTCTTGAACATAGAAGAACACAAATAACACAAATCAAATAAGGGAACTTAAACACGCAAAGTTGTTCATCAACAAACTTGAGTTAGTTATCGAGAGAACAAACCTGGTCACCATATTCACCAAACAACTCCACTGTGACATCCCAAGTCTGCCCAATGGGATTGCGCAATTTAAAATCCTTGCTCAGAAGCTCTACCAAAAACTGGACAATCTTCTGCGGGATATGCTGTAATTGTATCGACAATTATTTAGAATTACAAAAAATCATACAAAACACAAATCAGAAAAAATATATATCAGAACAAAAAAAAGAAAAAAAAAATGGATAAAGCACATATACCATGAAACGTGACAGCGACATGAGGATGGTCTAGGTGAATGTTGGAATTAAAGTCATCCTTAATCTGGGATAAAAGATAATTCGGCAAGATGTGTGGACAAATTTTTGAAGGCCAATTTTGTGTTTTTCCGAGGGTTTTAATACTTATTGTTTTGAAACCTAATATATCGTAGGTTTTTGGGTTAAGCATCGGTTGTTTTTCCTTAGAGCCGATGCGTAAAGAAAGAAACGTTTTCATGTTCAAGAAATAAACAACATCAAGAATTAATGGATGAAAATGGCAAAGGATATCAACACAAAATGGAAATTTCATTAAAATAAARAGAGTACAGTAATGACAAAATAGATAACAACCACAACATCAAGAAAGATGAAAACACAAAACGAAAACTTCATTAAAATAAACCATACAGAAATTTTCAAAAATACAACAGCCATTCATTTATCTTCATACTTCTTCAGCTTCTCCTTCAACACCTCATTCTCAGCTGCCAATCGATCCCGCTCTTCCTCATATCGCTGGCTCTCGAGAAAGATTTCAACAGTGTGGAACAGCTGATCCACAAAGTCTTTCTTAAGGCAGACTATCTCCGCCTCGAGTTTTTCTACGAGGCCGGATGGACCAGCCTCTTCGTCGCTGCTTCCGAACCCCGAGCTCGACATCATATATGATTAATAAAGTCCTCTTTAATATGAATAGAAAAGTGATTTGAAACAATTGATGGCAGATTTAAATAGAAAATGAAGAGGTTGGGCAGCTCAAAAGACTGTGAAATTTATCATTTAATTGACATGACCTGAAACCACAAACCACATTGACATAATTTCAGCTTGCATGAAAATGGTATGCTATTGACACCTCATACTAATTATGTGAAATGATTATTACTCCTTGCAGATATTCATTGAAGATAAACCATTTTTTTTTTTGGGAAACATGCAAAATATACGTTTTGTAGTTCCAAATCTACCCTTATATTAGTTATTTGTATATGTTCCACCCATAAACTCACTCCACATTTATACCAAAAATATCATTCACAATATTTTGAGGCAAATGGCAAATCAAGAAAATCATGACTGCTAGTGTATATAATTGAAGGTATTCTTAATTTGTCATAGTTTTGTGCTGGAATGTCTAATTTGCTCTTAAATAAGTCGGTTTAAAAAAATTAATGTTTATGCATCCAAACGAAATGAATACTTTAATTATTTTGATTAGACAAAGTTCCAGCTACACATTGAGCCTAAAATAATTTGGTTTCTAAAATTATATGCATCGGTTTTCTGTATACCATCCGATGCAATTGATAATCTTTAAGCATCGGTTTTGAAGTGAGCTGTATAACCGATCCTTATAACATAATGGTAGTTCCTAATTGGAAAAAGAAAGCAATTTGAACGACAAGCAAAAAAAAAAAAAATACAAAACAAAAATACTTTACAAAGCCATTCAAACTGACAATTATTAACAACAATCATTTGACATACATCATAATTTGGGACACCATATAAAAAGGAACAATCTTCAATGTAATAATAAGGGTTCAATAGCTTCTTCTTATTCCTTCCCACCAGCAGCTTCCTTTACTGCATATCCCACATCGCCTTTCTAAGAGGAAATTTGGCAAGTTAAAAATGTTCTCCTCCCTTGTGCCATTCGGAATCGACCCCTGGTCCGGAGAATCACTATTGGGCTCGACAGGGCCTAGAGATGCTTTGCTTGATGGACATGGCGCGTGGTCTGGGCTGTAATCTTTAATCGGATTGTCTACGGCCTACCCATATCTCGTCACAAGTTGTTTTTTTTCCCTAAATATTAACAGTAGCATCGGTTATTACTAATAGGACCGATGCTTAAAGTATGTCCATAGGAAACAACTCACTTCAAATAATTATGTGCTTATTTTATGTTTCAAACCTTTGATTACAAAATACATTTATTAAAAATAGCATTTCGTTGGTATATATACATATCAATATTTGAGATACCAGAAATGCAAAATTTTGAAGGAGAAGCTGAAAAATAACGAAGATGAATGAATGTTGTACTTTTTTTTAATGAATGGACTGTTGTACTCTTCTTTAATGAATGAACTAATCTGTTTATTTAAATGAAATTTCCGTTTTGTGTTGATATCCTCTACCATTATTTTCCGTTTTCATCCTTTAATTCTTGATGTTGTTTGAAATTTATTCAACCATATTTCACGTAGGTTAAAACTGAAAATTTACTCTTCAATTGTCTATATGAAATTACATAGTGTCTTCATAACTTGCTATTTTGGTAAAAGAACCAAATTCACCAGTACAAAGGGAGATCCACCAATAACAAAACCAGACTAAAACAACAATAAAGTGTGTGTGTGTGTGTGTGTGTATGTTTCCTAACCACACACACACGAAAAAATTAATAATAAAATAAAATAAAAAACACAATGCAACCACCATGGAGATGAAGACACAGTGATGAGTCGATTCTTAACCCCGTATGAAGCTGCTTGCAAGCATAAGGATGTCTGTTTATAATTGAGACAAAAAAATGAGTCAGAAACAACTGGTATAATTTAATATGACCAAGTAAGTTTCAACGTCCCAAACAATAATCTTACAGGTTTAGTGCATTAATCTTTGTTTTCAATCCACTCTCCTTCTCCATGGTCAGAATGAATATAACCATCACCTAAGGTTATAAGAGGTTCATTAATATCAATAGAAAATGGTGGGGTTTCATTGAAGTGGTCGTACTCGTCTTCATCTACGACATCGCTAACACAAAAAATACTCCTTTTGATGGGAAGGACCAGAGACCACCTAGAATCGGTAGGATCAAAAATATAAAATACTTGTTTTGCTTGTGATGCAAGTATAAATAGATCATCCCGATACCCCAACCGACTAAAATCAACCGAAGTGGATCCCAAATCATCAACCCTCACACCCCGTCCGTTGTTGACCCAACTACATTGAAAAAGAGGAATCTTGAACAATATATAGTCAAGTTCCCAAATGTCCTCAATGACCCCCATATAACAACGTAGAAACATCCACTGGTCCTTTACCTTTCACACTCGAATAATCGCTCGTTAATGCAACTATTGAGACACCACTATTATGCAGCACACTTTTGTCATCCTAAAGTTTCGTGTAAAAAGTATACACATTGATGTCATAACCTTCATAACACCTCACATGTAATGCAGGGCCATATGCTAACCACTTGATTGTTTCGGTGATGTTATTAAGTGTCTTAGATAAATCTTGCATTACGTCTCTTTGAACCATTCATAAAATGTGCGATTATGTTCTTTGGTCACCCATATTTCATCCCTTGATGGGTTCTGCTGTTTTAAAATTGACATGTGCCGGKCGAGGTATGGATGGACCTCAYAAATGTGTTGCAATACGAGTTTGTGTGCCTAGATGCGCAAATCAGAATTTGCAAAGAATGCTTTAAGCCCAATAATGCCTTTTCCTACAAGCCTTCCCTCGTGGCGAGATTTAGGAATTCCAATAGTTTCAAAATTCGCCAAGTAATATGTACAAAACTCAATTACCTCCTCGACAGCGTAACCTTCAATGATACTCCCTTCAGGATGAGAACGATTCCTCACAAATCCTTTTATTATACCCATGTACCTCTCGAACGGGRACATGTACCTCAAGAAAACCGGCCCACACAACTTAACCTCTCGAACTAAGTCGACAATTAAGTGCACCATAATGTCAAAAAATGATGGAGGAAAAAACATTTCAAATTCGCATAACACTTTAACAACGTCGGCCTGCAAATCAATTAATATTTCAGGATCAATAACTTTACTATAAATTGCGTTAAAAATGACAAAGCTTTGTTATTGTACGGCTCACATCTCTTGGTAATTTGCCTCGAATTGAAACTGGTAGTATGTGCTGCATTAAGATATGACAATCATGAGATTTCATACCAACCAATTTCAGGTCCTTCATTGAAACGGGCTTTTTAATATTTGAAGAATAACCAGAAGGAACCTTGATGTTATTCAAACACTCACAAAAACTGATTTTATCTTTTTTTGACATGGTATAACAAGATGGAGGTAGGTAAGTTCGCTTGTCAGTTTTTTTCGGAGCCAACTTCTCCCGTATCCCCATTTACACCAAGTCTTGTCTACAGTTAATACCATCTTTCATCTTACCCGGAATGTTTAATAATGTTCCAACAACACTGTCACATACATTCTTCTCAACATGCATCACATTTATACAATGCCTGACCAACAAATGTTCCCAGTATGGTAGACCCCAAAATATGGATTTTTTCTTCCAACCACCCGTTGAGTCAATTTTAGAAAGTTTACCAAACTCAACATCAATATCTTTAACATGATCGTAAATTGCACGTCCAGATAATGGCGACCTAGCAACTCGGTCCAGAGTTTTCCCATTGAGAATCTTCTTTTTTTTTTCTATAAGGATGCTGACTTGGGAGAAAGGCCCTGGTATCCATTTACACATTTTTTCTGCCATTTTTAAGCCAAATACTACTTGTCTCATCTTCAAAAATGGGGCATGACTTAGCTCCTTTATTTGCATAACCTGACAAGTTACCATAGGCTGGAAAATCATTGATCGTGCAAAATATCATGGCTCGTAAGGTGAAATTTGTTTGAGTATAAGCATCAAAGACGGTCACACCCTCGTTCCATAATTTTTTCAAATCCTCAATAAGAGGTGCCAAGTACACATATAAGTCATTCCCTGGTTGCTTAGGTTCGGATATCAACAAAGACAGCATGATGTACTTACGCTTCATGCATAGCCAAGGAGGAAGATTATAAATTGTTAAAAGAACCGGCCAAGTACTATGGCCACTGCTCATGTTTCCATATGGGTTCATTCCATCTGTGCACATTCCTATCCGAAGATTTCTCTTCTCACTACCGAATTCAAGAAACTTACTATCAATGTTTCTCCATTGCGGAGAATCGGCCGGATGTCTTAGTTCTCCATCCTTCTTCCTTCCTTCAACATGCCACTGCAAATCCTTCGCTTCCTTAGCATTTGAAAACAACCGTTTGAATCTAAGAATAACCGGGAGATAGTACAAAACCTTGGCCGGAGGACCTTTTTATTGTACAAGCCCACCATCATCAGTGCCTTTTTTTATAGCGATTCCCCGCATTTTGGGCAGTCCCGCAGATCCTTGAATTCATTCCGATACAATATGCAGTCATTTGGACATGCATGTATCCTCTCAATCTCCAGACCCAATGGGCACAATATTTTTTTCGCCTCGTAGGTTGAAGTGGGAAGCTCGTTATCATCAGGAAACGCATCTTTTAGAGGCTCTAGTAACCCTGAGAAACTCGTATAACTCCATCCACTCTTTGCCTTCTGGTTATATAGATTAAGCATGAACGATAACTTTGTAAACTTGGTACAGTTAGGGTACAAAGGTTTCCCAACATCAGCAGATAATCTTCCAAATGCAGAAACATTATTGATATCACCTCCTATGTCATGCAACATTTCATCTAATCGATCACTGTCTAGATCCTCGTCGGTCTCTATATTACTATCACTAGTACCATACGTAGACGGAGCTGGCGAGTGAGCTGTATTATCAGGTAAAGTTTCACCATGCCATATCCATCGTGAATAACCTTCTTTAAAACCACGATGTATGAAATGGCTCTTCACTTGGTCCGTAGTCCGAAATTGCCTCAGATTTTTGCAATCAACACAATGACACATAATCGTCTCTGAAGCAGTCTTAGCTTTATTCTCCACAGCAAATCTAAGAAAACTTTCAACCCCTTGAATATATTCAAGTGTATTAATTCTACCATACATCCAACATCGACCCATTCTCTAATGCTGCACAATTGAACTAAGAACTCAATAAAAAAACTAACAAAGAAACAAAAAATTAATTTACTAGAAAATATAAATGTATATATCTATGTTCATAATTTATTTTTCTTATTAATTACTTTTTGTTGTTGTTGTTATTATGTTTCCTTGACAAAATTTATGTAGTGTTAGAATTCATATTATATTATAATTAACTTTGAGATTAAAAATTCAACTAATTATAATTATTATTTTTGTTATTATGTTAAACAAACCAAAGTCGACTATCGAAAGACAAGTGTTCCTCCAACAAGTCATCTACTGTTTTATGTGTATCAGAGATTTTGTGATAATTATAATACTCTGTTATTAGGAATTCGTACAATTTGTTTTACATGATGTTTTATTAGGTCAGTCACATGTACATCTATGAGTCAACTGAACTTGTTTGTAGTCCTTAAAAGTTCAAAACAAACCTAAACTTTATTTTATTCCATACTACTAAGTAGCACAGTTAAAAAAAAAAAGCACACAACAATTTAATATAATGATTTTTATTCCAATTACCAAAAGTCAAAAAAGTTACAAATGCAAAAAAAGAAAGTTAGAAATTACAAATGCATGAAGAAAAATCAAGCATCGGCAGCCTACCTCTTCGTTCCTGCCTAAGAAATACCAACATCATCACCAAGCTTGGTGATGAGAATAGATTCGAGCTTGGAGATGGAGAGCACCACCTCACCCCAATGAGCATTTATACTGCTCATAATGTTGGTGATTGCTTCTAACTTTTTGGCTACGTTCCGTATGTCTGCGGAACGTTCTTCCTTCATTTGCTTCATCAGCAGGACAATTTATTTTTCCTGAGTTTCCATTAGTTTGCGAAGCGGTCCTGAAATCGTGTTTTCAGCCATTATTTTTTTAAGAAGAGTTCGAGCTTTAAATTTAAAGAGGCAGAAAGGTGTTGTGAAGATTAATATTTTTCCACAAACAGGGGAGGAAACACGTTCTATTACTATTAATGGATGGCTCCGGGATTTCTTATGGGCGCAGGCATCCCAGGTAATTCAGTCTTAAGGTTATTTATACAAACAAGTTGAGTGCACCTTTTTGAATTCATATATGCCTCTTCAATTTCCCGATGCATCATGCCTTTTCAATTTCCAGGAACAAACCGTATGCATTCTAGGATTTAAAAAAAATATTAGTGCTGCTTCACGCCTTTTCAGATTAAATGCATATAAATTATATGTAAAACAATAAAATGAAAAAAAAATAAATACATACCTTGCGATTTGCAAAGAGACGGTGCACAAATTCAATAGCAAAGATGAAAGATATTTGGGTGGAGTTTTGAATTTCTGTTCATCAATTATAAATGTGAAGATTTAATTCAAAATTATGATTTTTTCTACTAATTTTAAAAATGCCGTCATTTTAGAGAACTGTACAGGATTTCACAATATGCATCGGTTTTTGATAAAGAGACCGATGCATATATGATGCCAAAATAAATAGCATTGGTTTTGAAAGTAAACCGATGCTATTATTATCATAGACTTTAATATATATATGCATCGGGTTCAGTAATCAACCAATGCTTTATTTTCTGAAAATTTTTGGCCAATTTTAATGTTTTTTCCCATGGCGCACGCGCGTAATTAAATCTAAATAAGCATCGAGTTTTCAACAGAACCGATGCTCTAACTTGGTTCCAGGCATCGGTTGTCAGACAACAACCGATGCTATTTACTATACAGAATTTTTAGAATTTTTTATTATTATTAGCATCGGTTAATGTCATAGAAACCGATGCTTAATGTTTTTAAATTTTGTCTCAGCCACTTATGATCACCTTATTCCCGCGAATGGGCGCGTAATTAAATTTGAATAGGCGCATTTGGCTATAGGCATCGGTTGCTATGCACGAACCGATGCTTATATATTTTTTGGATTTATATTCTATTATAGGCATCGGTTGGTGTTTAGCAATCGATCCATATTGATTTTTTCGGATTATATAGGCATCAGTTATTTGACCATGACCGATGTCTATTTATTTTAATGAAATTTTTCGGTAATCTTATTATTATATGCATCGGTTGTTGAATAACAATCGATGCTATTAATAGATAGTCATCGGTTGTTTGTCAACAACCGATGCATATAACTTTTATTTATTACAATAAAAAAACCCGCGCGACTATAGGCGTTGGTTTTTGGATAAAAACTGACGCTTATAACTTTTTTTAATTATAAAAAAGACCCCGCGCGACTATAGGGATCGGTTTTTGATGACAACCGATGCCTATAACCCTGTTCCAATGGCATTTTTTGTAGTAGTGTGATCATCCGAATGTGGCATCAATAGTAAGTTTTGTTATCTTTATTTTTTTTTGAGTGACCTCTACCAGTTGAATATTTGTGCATCAACCCGTTGATAAACGAGGGTTTTCATGAGGCAATTGTGCTTGATAATACTGAAAATTGATGCCCGAATTGTGAAATTTCTGGGCATGCGTAAGCAATAAAATGCTGACTTTGGCTCCAAAGAGAGCAAATTACACCAACAAAAGTTAATATCTTAGTGCCAATACTATACTACCCCTTGTTCCACACTATGAATAAATACGTCTAACGATCTGTTAGAACATGGTTTATCATTGTAAATATTTTTTTTTCATTTGTGTGTCTTACAAAGAATTATAGACCCTCTTCTTATAGGGTTAGAAATGATTTATACAAGGAAAAGAGATAATTAGCAAGCTAACTTCAAGGATCTTGATTGATTTTTTCCGTGTGACTGATCCCGAATTGGTTCTTCTTTCTAACACTCCCCCTCAAGTTTGAAAGAAGAACTTGCATAGAACTTCTTCAAAACCTTTGGAGTTTATGGCTTTGGTCAAGATGTCAGCGAGCTGGTCTTCAGATCGTACAAATGGTAGTGCCACGATTCTACCCTTGATCTTCTCTTTGATAAAGTGTCTATCAACCTCAATATGTTTCGTTCTGTCATGTTGCACTGGATTCTGAGAGATACTGATTGCTGCCTTATTGTGACAAAACATCTGGCATGTCTTTGCTGAATGAAGATTTCATTCCATCAATAGTTTCCTTAACAAAACTCTGTTAAGAAACTTTTGATTCCTCTAAACTCTGTTTCGGCACTCGAGAGGGCCAAAACTTTTCGCTTTTTTCTTCTCCAAGAGACAAGATTAGCTCCAACAAAAGTAATATACCTAGTTGTAGATCTTTTGTCTATTGGATTTCCAGCCCAGTCCGCATCTATGTAGGCATATATCTCTAGGTGTCCAGTTTTTTTAAATAACAGTCCATACCCAAAAGTTCCCTTCAGGTACCTTATAATTCTTAGCGCAACTTCTAAGTGATTAGTTTGAGGTCAGTGCATAAACTGACTTACAATACCAACAGCATAGACAATATCTGGTCGGTTATGAGAAAGATAAATAAGTTTCCCTACAAGTCGCTGATATCTCCCTCAATCTGCTAGCTTTATCCCCTCAATAATTCGTAGCCCATGATTCACAACAATGGGAGTATCTGCTTGTTTGCAATCTAGCATTCCTGACTCAGCTAGAAGATCTAAAGTATAGTTCTTCTATTTAATGAAAATTCCGTTTTTTGATTTGAGCACTTAGATCCCAAGGAAGTACTTTAGATTCCCTAAATCCTTCATCTCAAACTCTTTAAACAGATTATTTTCAACTTCTTGATCTCCTCTAAGTCGTCACCTATTAAGATCATATAGTCTACATAAATAATAAACCAGGTAATAAGTTTACCTCGTTTCTTCAGAAATAAGGTGTGATCTGAATTGCTCTGCTGATACCCATACCTCTTCATAGCCGTGGAAAACCTCCCAAACCAAGCCTTCAGAGACTGTTTAAGTCTATATAAAGTCTTCTTCAATCTGCAAACCTCGCCTTCTTCAAGCACATCTGAGAAGCCCTGTGGTGCTTCTATGTAAACTTCTGCTTTTAACTCCTCATGAAGAAATGCATTTGTAACATCAAACTGATGAAGTATCCAATCCTTGTTGACAAAAATAGAGAGAAGAGCTCTAACAGTTTTCATTTTTGCCACCAGTGAGAAAGTTTCTGCATAATCTATCCCGTAAGTTTGTGTGTATCCTTTTGAAACTAGCCGAGCTTTATATCGTTCAACATATAAGTTTGGTTTTTGTTTAATTGTGAACACCCGTCCGCATCCTACAGGCTTTTTTTCTTCTGGCAACTGGCATTTCTCCCATGTATGATTTTGGGCTAACGCATCCATCTCCTTTGCCATAGTGTTTTCCCAATGTTTGGACTTGAGGGCCTATTCTACTGTTAGTGGGATCTCTTCTTCATATAACGCTACTTCGTAGGCTGTAACAATTTTGGTCAGATTTCCCTTGGCGTAATTCCCAATAGAATACTGAGTTTTCCTCTCGGTCTTCTCTGGGGTATATCGATTGGGAGGAATACCCCGATTACTCCTAGGTGGAAACACATATCGACCAGTATCACCATCTATTGTATTCTCTTCCTGTTCAATCGCTTAAGAAATATTGTCAGAAGACTCAAAAATAATAAAGGTAGGCTCAGAAACCCTTACCTCAGATATTAGTGGCAGAGGAGACATAGGCTCTGGCAGTGGATCTGTAGATTGTGATTCAGTGTTTGAGATTGGCTTAGTGGCAAGGTTAACTCTCTCTGTTGGATCTACTTCCGGATCTGGCATTGGCAACCAACTTAGTAGGTCGACCTCACTTTCTTTCTCACTCTCCCCCTGACTACTAAGGTGGTTAGCATAAAAGAAACCTGTTTCAAGAAAATTGCAGTGTATAGAAGTTAAGATTTGATGAGTTTTTGGGTTTAACATCTATGTGCTTTTTGATTAATGCCATAACCAACAAACACGCACTTAACTGCGCAAGGAAAGATTTTGGTTCGTTCGTGTTTGGGAATATGAACAAATAAGGAGCAGCCAAAGACTAGAGGCTAAAGTGTAAGGGCGAGAGGTAATTTGGCAAGGGTGGGTGGATAATTTTTGTAATGAAGTTTTAAGTTGGAGTGTCTTGGTAGGAAGGCGATTCCGAAGGTAGACAGAAGTGGCGATAACTTCAGGCCAAAAATATGTGGGTACACGAGACTCAATTATCATTGCACGGGTCATTTCAAGAAGGATTCAATTCCTTCGTTTGGCAACACCATTTTGTTATAAAGTATGGGGACAAGTGGTTTAGTGGATGATCTGGCATAAATAGTGAGACCTGGATTGGGGCAGACCTGATTCAGGGTTACCAAGATAAAAATCGGGGAGCGTAACCAGATCTAGATTGTGACAACCGGTAGTTCTCTGACAAGTTCATCCCTGGAGAAAGGTCCATGTCTACCTCCTGAAGGGGTCAGGATAAGTTTAATCTGAGGCGAGTCCCTTATGGAACAATCACCAGAAGAACAGCCTTGGAAGAGCTGGTCACCAGCTCTTTCCCGAATGAACAAGTGGGATGCCCTTAGAGGATAGGGCTAAACCAGAGCTGATTTCCTAGGCTAAGGGAAAAAAATGAAGTACATGAATAAGGGAGACTTGACTCCTTAAACACCTGGGAGGAGACAAGTGGGACCACTTGTCTGAGTTTGTTACACCAATGGTCTCGGATTCATGGCATGTGCCCCTGAGACTCCGGCTGGGGTCCCCCACGAGGCAAAGCTATAAATATCCCAGCCCCAAGGCTGAGAGAGGTATTTCATTCTTTTGGGCATTCTTTCTTTGCTTCCTGGAAAATCCCTCATACGCTTTCTGACTTAAGCATCGGAGAGGTTTCCACCGGAAAACCACCGGTGGTCCTTTCTAACGTGTGTTTGTGTGCAGGTCAAGAAGGCACATAAGTTTTCAGGCAGTATCATATTTTGGGGTGAACTAAGAATGCAACAAACAAGGAAATCCCTACCTGCGCCCCTGCCTTACAGTAGAACTCAACCACCTCAGGGTCAGACAGCTTGTCCATAGCACGGCGGTCAGCGGTAGGAGCTAGCCCCATCATGAATTGCCTCGTCACCTTGCCAGGACAGTTCAAAACTGATCTGTTGAAGAAAGCTTGATTAGGATAAGGGGGGACTTGTGGAGCTGTCTCAGGATCGTCTTCGAGATCTACCATCGGCTGATCTGTATTAGCTTGAGTTGCAGGCTTAGGCGCAGCACTCCTTGCCTGCCTTGGAACTTCCCTAATCGCCTCTGGATGTGCTACCTCCGCTTGGAGAGTCCCGGTTTCAGTCAAGGGGTGACCACTAGGGTGCCCTAAAGAGGCGATAGCCTCTGGTGGAGGAGAGGTGGATGTTCTGGAAGCTTCGCCAAGGAGGCTCTTTGGCCTCCCCCTGCTGCTCTCTTCTTCTTCGCCGCCATACGCGCTTGTATCATCTTTACTAAAATGAAAAATGAAATAATAAGAAATAACGAAAATAACAACGGAAAAAGGAAAAGCCAGATCATCCCAAGAATATACCAATGTGGGGCGGCAGAGGCCCATTCCCTTGTTGGGTATTGAAGAAATTTAAGAGCTTAGCTTTGAGGAGCTTGGACAAGTTAAAAAGGTTCTTATTAAGTGTGGTGATTTTCTCGTCTAAGTGCGGTGGTCTATCACCTCAAGATAAGCGCACTTATGGGTGCAAGAAATTGATAGGGGTAGTAGAAAAGCAGCAGTCTCCCAAGCACTGGACGAAGAAGAACTTCTTTTTCAAGGCCTTGTGGGATGTTGGGAGACCAGTCAGGAAATGGACGTCTGGTCGCCCAGAAAGGTAAAAGAAGCCAGAAGAGCTCTTGGCCTGGAACAGGGAGAAGAAAAGTTGGGCTGTAGGGAGAATCCCAGAATATTGGGCCGCCAAGTGAGAACCGGCCATAACGCGAAAAGCGTTAGGCAAAAACTGATGTACCGGAATATGGTACATTCGAGAAACAACCAGTATGAAGGGGTGAACAAGTAAACTCAAGCCAGCGTGAAATTGATCCACGTAGAAAGTCAGATGATAGGGGGGAGGCGATGAAGCCCTATCGTCGGGCGCCAGACTGGTAAAAATAAATTCTTCAGAGATAAGGAAAGTAGAGCGTATGTTCCTTAGGGTTTGGTTGCTTACTATGGAAGGTGTGTTGTCATGAGGAAGGCCGGGAAGAGCTAGTGGAGGCACCTCCGGAAAAGCCATCATTTCCGCCGGAGGTGACTCCGGGAAAGATATATTTACTATAGAGGTGGAATTCGCGGGGGGTGCCGACGAACCCTCCGCGGCAGAACCAATTTTGGAAGAAGAGACTGACATAATTAAAGTCTATATAACGAGATAGAGAAAGTACCTGATCTACGAGATGATCGGAGAAACTGAATGAGAAAAAAGCTGGGTCGAGAAGTTCACCGGAATGTTAGAAAGGAGGGGAACTAGAGAAATTTGGTAAAAGTGAAATTTGAAAATAAAGGAAGATAAGAGACCCGACAGAATATAAAGTGAAGGGATAAATTCAAAAAAGGCAAAAATCGAGAAAAGCGAGATTTGATGGGATCCCCACATTGAATGTGGACAGGTGAACAGTACCAGAGATGGTGAGCTGGAACACCAACTGTCCTGGGGTAAGTCATGCGCCGCTGACTTGTCAGTACTTGGAAAGGCGTGGAGGAATGGTAACCGTCTGGGAATATTGACCGACACCACTAATGCCAATAATTAGGCCTGGTTGTCAGGCGGATTTCTTGGTATTTGTACTGGTACGAGAAACAATAAATGGGACTGCTTTTGCCCTTAAAACTACTCTTAAAATTTTACAGCTCTACCCCAACCATTTCGGGGGGAGGAGTTGATGTGGCATAAATAGTGAGACCTTGATTGGGGTAGACCTGATTCTGGGTTACCAAGATAAAGATCGGGGAGCGTAACCAGATCTGGATTGTGACAACCGGTAGTTCTCTGACCAGTTCATCCCTGGAGAAAGGTCCAGGTATACCTCTTGAAGGGGACAGGATAAGTTTAATCTGAGGCGAGTCCCTTATGGAACAATCACCAAAAGAACAGCCTTGGAAGAGCTGGTCACCAGAGCTTGCCCGAATGAACAAGTGGGATGCCCTTAGAAGATAGGGCTAAACCTGAGTTGATTTCCTGGGCTAAGGGATAAAAATGAAGTACAAGATTAAGGGAGACCTGACTCCTTAAACACCTGGGAGGAGATAAATGGGACCACTTGTCAGAGTTGGTTACACCAACGGTCCCGGATTCACGGCATGTGCCCCTGAGACCCCAGCTAGGGTCCCCCACGGGGCAAGGTTATAAATATCCTAGCCCCAATGATCAGAGAGGTAGGTCATTCTTTTGGGCATTCTTTCTTTGCTTCCTGGAAAATACCTCATACGCTTTCTGACTTAAGCATCAGAAAGGTTTCCACCGGAAAACCACCGGTGGTCCTTTCTAACGTGTGTTTGTGTGCAGGTCAAGAAGGCACATCAGTTTTCAGGCAGTATTATATTTTGGGGTGAAACAATTGGCGCCGTCTGTGGGAAGTATCGATCAAGCTAAGACATGAGACTTTTCTATGGCTTCAGATGGTTTGCGATGAAATCTGGTAGGAGAGCTCGGCGGAACCCCCAGCTCCGCTGCACCGTGGGGTATGCCGCGGTCGGCAGAGAATGTCGACGATGGGACCAGAGGGGACAGCGCCGTTGGCAGCGGCTGCGCCGGGCACTACGCCACCCCCACTTGGTAGATCTGCGCCAGCTACTGGTGGTTCTTTCAATGAATCTTTCCTCATGAATCTCTCGGAGCTCATCGGGAAAGCCGGGGAGACGGGGGTAGAAAAGAAGTTTGTAGAGATGTCGATGCCGCCATCCGACGCACCGCCAGCTAGGACTGTGCCGCTGACAGAAACTGAACCGCTACGTGGTCAGCGCACCGATCAGATCCCCCTCAAGGATAGAGAAGACCTCTCTACTTCCGATAGTGAGACATCGAGCCAAGCTAATCCGGGCCTGGCTGAGCAGATGCAAAGCTTGCAGAAAGAGGTGCAGGAATTCAGAAAGAAGATGGCAGGCACAAGCACGGTGCCGGCACGGAGAGGTACGCCTTTCACGGAAGAATTCATGCGCGATGATGTGCCGGCTTCATATTAATCTCTAGGCTTTGAATACAACGGAACCACAGATCCGTGGGACCATCTCAGCCGCTTTGATATAGCAGTGGCGTTGCATAAATTCTCAGATGCTATTATGTGTCGGGTCTTCCCGATGACTTTCACCAAGTTGGCACAGCTCTGGTTTAGCCACTTGCCGCCACGCTCTATCAGCAACTTTGATGAGTTCAGCTCGACCTTCCTTCACAAGTTCACCAGCTGCAGGAAGTACCAAAATATGCCACTCGAACTGTTCAGCCTAAAGCAGAAGGAGAACGAGAGCCTACGTGCTTATATCAACAGGTTTACAATGGCGAAGCTAGAGGTGCCTTCAGAATCATAAGAGCTCCTTGTGAATGAACTAGCACAGGGCCTCAGACGTGGGGAATTCTTTCAGTCGCTAGTGCTGAAGCCAGCTCTGAAGTTCGAAGAACTTTTGGAAAGGGTTGAGAAGTACATCCATCTGGAGGAAGCCCTGAAAATTAAAGACGAAGGAGAGAAGAAGAGGGAGAGATATGAAATGGAGGAGAAAGCGCCGATGAAAAGGTCTAGGCTAAACCTGCCTGGGGGACGACCTCGTTTTGATAAATACACGCCCTTGGCGACCCTCCAAGGGGAGATCTTCAAAGCAATTGAAAGGCACCAAGATCTAAAATGGCCCAGAACCTACTCGCAGAAGCCAAGGAAAGAAAGATTAGATCAATTTTGCAGATATCATAACGAGTATGGGCACGACACCGATCTGTGCACCCATTTGAAGGATGAGCTGGAGAGAATGGTACAAGCTGGGCACCTGAAAGAATATGTGCGAATGCGGAAGGAAGAGCCCAGGTCCGGCTACCGCAACAGCATGGACACCGATCAGTTCACCCATTTGAAGGATGAGCTGGAGAGAATGGTGCAAGCTGAGGAGAGAAGGAATGAGAAGAGCCAGGACATACAGGGTGAGATCCTGATGATCACAGGGGGCCAGTGGGATGAGCACTCTAAACAAACCCAGAACAGCTATGTCCATGCAGCGCGAGACCTGGTGAGAAAGGGAAGAGAGGTTGGGCAGGTGGCGCCGATCCCAAATGTTTGTTTTGGATCAGAGGACGAGGACAGGATCCTAGCTCCTCACATGGATGCCCTAGTTATTACGGCTACTATAGCCAATTATAACGTCCGAAGAATCTTTGTAGACACAGGGAGCTCGACAGACATTATGTTCTACGATTGTTTCAGAAAGATGAATCTAGATGTAGAATTGGAAGAGGTCATGACCTCATTGGTGGGATTCGAAGGAGGCGCGTTAAAGCCCCTGGGAGCTGTTAACCTCTTGGTTACTATAGGAGATGAGCCATATCGGCAGACCAAGACAGTTCGGTTCTTGGTGGTACACGTGGCTTCCTCCTATAACGTTATGTTAGGAAGACCTTCCCTGAGAAAATTTCAAGCAGTAGTCTCAATCTATCATATGAAGATGAAATTCCCTGCTCAGGATGGAGTAGGCGAAGAGAGAGGTGATCAGTATGCGTCAAGGCAGACGTATGTAGAGAGCATCAGACAAAGCGAAGATGAGAGACAGGTCAAGAGGGCCAGAACAGAGGACAGACCCCGATTAACTAAAAGGGAGGAAAACCTGATGGCTGTGGAAATAGTCTCGGGGGATGATAGTCAAGTCCTCCGTGTGGGGACAACTCTCAGTCCAGACGTTCTAACAGATCTGGTGTCATTGTTAAGGGACAGTGCGGATGTGTTTGCCTGGTCTCCCCAAGACCTGGTGGGGATTGACCCAGAGGTGGCTGAGCATCACCTCAACATTAGCCCTAATATGAAGCCGATCAAGCAGAAGAAACGTAACTTTGGTCCAGAGAAGGAGGCCATTATTGAGGCCGAGGTGGAGATGTTACTGAAAGCTAAACATATCCAGGAAATACAATTTCCTGAGTGGCTCTCAAATGCTGTGCTAGTCCAAAAGACTCAGGAGGACTGGCGTATATGCATTGATTTTCGAAACCTCAACCGTGCCTGCCGAAAGGACCACTACCCTCTACCAAGGATCGACAACAGGTCGATTCCACCTCTGGTTGTGAACTCCTGAGCATGATGGATGCCTCACAGGGTTATCACCAGATCAGGCTGGCGAAAGAAGACTGGAAGCGAGTTAGCTTTATAACCCCAAAGGGGACGTATTGCTACGTGGTCATGCCGTTTGGACTCAAGAATGTGGGAGCCACTTACCAGCGACTAGTGGATAAGATGTTTAAGAGCCAGCTCGAACGAAACATGGAGGTTTATGTGGATGATATGCTAGTAAAAAGCATAAAGGCAACGTCGCATGTCAGTGACTTAAGAGAGACATTTAATACCCTAAAGAGGTACAGGATGAAGCTCAACCCTAAGAAATGTGCATTCGGGGTCAGAGCTGGAAGTTTCCTAGGGTATATGGTGACAGAGAAAGGCATCGAAGCTAACCCAGAAAAGGTCAGAGCCATTATGGACATGCAAGCGCCAAGAAATGTCAAGTAAATGCAGTGCTTGGCAGGCCAAATTAATGCGTTGAGCAGATTCGTCTCTCGCTCGGCTGAGAAGAGCTTGCCATTTTTTCAAGCCCTATGTAAAAAGACCAAGTTTTAGTGGAATAACGAGTGTGAGGATGCATTTAGGATGCTGAAAGAACATCTGGCTGGCATGACCTTGCTCATAAAGCCTATCCAGGGAGAACCCCTAATCCTATACTTATCTGTTGGACAGCAGGCAGTTAGCTCTGTCTTGCTTAGATAGGAAGACAAGGTTCAGAAACCAGTCTACTACTGGAGCAAGGCCTTGCATGATGCAGAGGTCAAGTATGTGGAAATAGAACGGGCAATGCTGGCTCTCGTGGGCATGGCTCGCAAGCTACACCCATACTTCCTCTCACATGGCATAGTAGTACGGACCAATCTGCCCTTGAAGGCCATCATGGACAAACCGGAGGCATCAAAAAGACTGGTCAAATGGATAATCGAGCTCAGCGAGTTTGATATTACATTCGAGGCCAGGACAGCCATTAAGGCCCAGGCGCTGGCGGATTTCATGCAGGAAATGACCAGCTCTTCCGATGAAAGGCAAGAATGGACAATTTTTACGGATGGCTCTGTAAGAAATCAGGGCTGCGGGGCAGGAATAGTTCCGATTGACCCAGCAGGCGTAGCCACTAAGTACGCCGTGCGCCTAAATTATGCTCTGTCCAATAATGCAGCCGAGTATGAGGCCCTCTAGAGAGGAGTCCAGATGGCCAGGGATTTGGGGGCAGAGCGGGTATGCGCAAGAGTGGACTCGCAGCTAGTTTGCAAACAAATAAGCGGGGATTTTGAGACTAGGGAAGAGAATATGCAGAAAGTTGGCCAAAGTTATGAAAACCCTGACGGTCTTACAAATCCCCAGAGAAGAAAATGGAAGGGCAGACTATTTGGCCAAGATCGCAAGTTCAGTCGTAGATTTTCAGGAGAGGACAATTACACTGTTAAGAGCAAATGAGGAATTTGGCACAGAACAGGTCTGTTCAATAAACGAAGGAGACGATTGGTGCTCTACTATCATCTCTTACTTAGAAAAAGGAGAGTTTCCAGAAGATAAGAAAGATAGAGTGAAAGTGCGAGTTAGATCTGCCCGTTTTTGTCTGATCAAAGGGGTTTTGTTTGGGCGTGGGTTTGGACGACCTTTACTGCGATGTTTGAGCTTGGAGGAGGGCACCCATATCCTCAAAGAAATCCACGAAGGCTGTTGTGGTAACCATATGGGGGCAAGGGCTCTAGCTAGTAAAATATTAAGAGCTGGCTACTTCTGGCCATCACTGAGGAGGGAGGCCGAGGATTTCGTGAAAAGATGTGAAAAATGTCAGAAGATGTCCCCCTTAACTCATCAACCGGCAGAAGAACTGATGACAATGAGTTCTCCTTTCCCTTTCGCGAAGTGGGGGATCGACTTGGTCGGTCCATTCCCAATGGCTCCAGCTCAGAAAAATTTCCTAATTGTAGTCATTGACTACTTCAGCAAATGGGTCCCTGGCAAAAATAACGGAAGAGGCAGTGATGGGTTTCATCTGGAAGAATATTGTTTGTCGTTTTGGCATACCAAGGGTGATGATATCAGACAATGGTACTCAGTTCATGGGAGCCAAAATTCAGGTTTGGTGCGCCAAGATGAAAATCCAGCAGCATTTCACATATGTCTACCACCCACAAGCAAATTGGCAGGTCGAGGTAACTAATCGCATCCTCATTCAAGGGGTCAAATCACGATTAGAGAAATCAGGAGGATAATGGGTGGAAGAGCTGAATTCAGTACTCTGGGCATACCGCACGAACCCTAAAGAAAGCACAAGTGAAACTCCTTTTAGCTTGGTGCATGGCATGGATGCCGTCGTTGCTACAGAAGTTAGCCTCGAGACTCACCAAGTGCAAAGTTATGATGAAATTCAGAATGAAGCACTGATACAAGATGCGTTAGATCTGATCGAAGAAAAAAGAGACCCGGCAACGGTGAAAATGGAACATGTGCGGGGACGTGTCCGAGCAGCCTACAACAAAATGGTCCGAAAAAGATGCTTCCAAAGGGGAGACCTGGTCCTCAGAAGAGCTGACCTAGGAAAAACATGAGGAAAGCTAGACGTTGTATGGCAGGGACCGTTCAGGGTCATCCAAGTCTTAGCAGGCAGTGCTGGATCAACTAGGACAGAACTAAAGCATTGGGTCGACTCATATTCCCCAAAAAGTGGATCCCGCTCTAATAGCTCCGAATAAATTAAATACGTGCATTAAGATCCTATTCCATCTTTTCTCGAATCTCCTTTAAAGGAAGAAATATAAGCTTTAGAAGGAATACCAAAACCTAGTTCACTCGCTGAGTCACTTTGCATCCACGGCTGAATGGTTAAAGCAGCTGATAAATTCCGCAGGGCTAGGGGGGTATGTTAAATAATTTTCTCTTGATAGAGCCAAATTGGAGGAGCTAGACGGAACTGAGATCCCCCGTGCATGGAACATTGTTAACTTACGAAAATTTTATTTATAAATGTAAAAACTTCTGAATGATTTTATTAAATAATAGTGCAGGTTTTTCTCATGCTACAAAACTAGAGCCTTCATTTAAGTCAGTCTAAGCCATGATTGGCTAAGGGCGGACGCCCCATTTTCCTGACCTGATTGTCAGTTTAAGCCAGTATTGGCTAAGGGCGGACGCCCCATTTTCTTGACCTGATTGTCAGACTAAGCCAGGATTGGCTAAGGGCGGACGCCCCATTTTCCTGACCTGATTGTCAGTCTAAGCTAGGATTGGCTAAGGGCGGATGCCCCATTTTCCTTACCTGGTTGTCAGTTTAATCCAGGATTGGCTAAGGGCGGACGCCCCATCTTGCCTGACCTGATGGTCAGTATAAAGCAGGAGTGGTTAAGGACGGACGCCCCGTTTCCCTGACCTAATTCTCAGTCTAAGCGAGGATTGGCTAAGGGCGGACGCCCCATTTTCCTGACCTGATTGTCAGTTTTAGCAAGGATTGGCTAAGGGCGGATGCCCCATTTTCCTGACCTGATTGTCAGTTTAAGCCAGGATTGGCTAAGGGCGGACGCCCCATGTTCCTGACCTGATTGTTAGTCTAAGCCAGGATTGGCTAAGGGCGGACGCCCCATTTTCCTGACCTGATTGTCAGTTTAAGCCAGGATTGGCTAAGGGGCGGATGCCCCCATTTTCCTGACCTGATTGTCAGTTTAAGCCAGGATTGGCTAAGGGCGGACGCCCCATTTTCCTGACCTGATTGTCAGTTTAAGCCAGGATTGGCTAAGGGCGGGTGCCCCATTTACCTGACCTGATTGTTAGTTTAAGCCAGGATTGGCTTAAGGGCGAATGCCCCATCTTGCCTGACCT
>BMAC01001387.1:99247-124924 GCA_014905375.1 Phtheirospermum japonicum
CTAAGGGCGAATGCCCCAATTTCCTAACCTGATTGTCAGTTTAAGCCAGGATTGGCTAAGGGCAGACGCCCCATTTTCCTGACCTGACTGTCAGTTTAAGCCAGGATTGGCTAAGGGCGGGTGCCCCATTTACCTGACCTGACTGTTAGTCTAAGCCAGGATTGGCTAAGGGCGAATGCCCCATCTTGCCTGACCTGATGGTCAGTATAAAGCAGGATTGGTTAAGGACGGCCGTTCCAAACTTTCTGACCTGATCAAAGCAAGGATTGGCTAGGTGTATGTTAAAATAAGAAATTCATTAAAGTACAGGGGCCTATGGTAGATGCTCGGCCTGATTATCAACCCAGAGCCTGGCAGACACCTATAAGCATACAGCTTACAACCTTTTATAAGTAAGAACTAGCTACCGACGGAGGCTTCGATCCCCCAAAACTTGATGGAACAACTAAGAAATTTTTGCGTACGCCCTTTGCGAAGATGGGGCAAGTTTAATTATATTGAAAAAGACCAAAATTGGTAAAAATCAAAACCAGGACATTTCTGAATATAAAGCGTTTTCATTCATCATTTTCTGGAAAAAAGACATGTTCCATCCATTTATAGAAAAATACTAAAAATTGCACACACCTTCTATAGAGGTTGGCAAATTTTGATTACAAAATGCAGGAAATAAAAACAAAAACACAAAGGGTCATCCTTGAGAAGATCTCCAATCCTTGATTTAGTATTTTCCACCTATAAACAAATCACCTTTAATGCCAAATGTATAGATATTAAGAACAACTTATAATGGTTGAAATTGATAGGGGGAGTAAGAGGTGATGAATGATTGAATACATACCACAATTAAGTACTACTTCAACTATATCTTTGTTCAAAAAAGTTCTGCTTAGACTAAGGAGTTTGGCATCAATTTCTCAAGGTAGGATTAGGAGTCAGGGAGTAACAAAAGCAGCAAAAAAGTTAAGAAATTGGATTTTTTTATTTTTTTTTGCACTAGGTTGATGTGTTCAGAATTGCGGCGTTAAAGTTTTGTTATTTAGTAGAAGCACGATGTTGAATCCACGACGGAGGCACAACAAAGTTGCAAGAATTTGAGTAATTTTCTCGGCGAAGGTACATTGGGGAGAGAGAAGAAGAAAGATGAGAAATGAGAGGTGCATTTTTTTCTTTCTTTTATATTTAAAATTTATTTGAAGTGGTGGATTAGGATTTGGGTACGTTTAAGTTCCCTCACATTGTAGAGGATGTGTGTGGTCATCACACATGGGACTAACTCAATATATTTTAATTATAATCTTATTTTTATTAAAAAATATCGCTCTAAACAAAGACAAATATTTATGTTTTGATATTTATGTTAAGATCATTATTCTTTTTCCCTTACTTTCAAATACAGATTTTAAAAATATATTTTTTATTTAAAATACAAAGAAACACATTTATCATGAGTAATTATTTTGATCTTATATTCTTTATTCTGAGAGAAGACCATTTATTAATATCCTGAATTTTAATTATTATTATTATTATTATTATTATTAAAATATTTCGAAGCCTCTTTTACACATATTTTTAATTTGATTTGCTGCCTAATATATATTAGTGTTGTTCGTTAGTTTGAACATTTTAAAAAATGGTTTGATGTTGTACTATTTTTTAAATCATAACATATTTGTTGATTTTATTGTAATAATATATATTATGTTTTAATTAATGGAAATAAAATGATGTGAAGGTTTGTATTAATACAATTGAAGTTGGCATAGTCCGTGCCACGATCCGTATCATTTTTATGGAGACATTGCACGATTTTTTGGGTTGACGAAGCATATGCGGCTACAAAATCTTAGTTTAGATCCCGATTGTGTTGAATTAAAATAAATTCTGAGTGGATAAATAGCATATGCGATATAACAATTGGGAAACAAATGATGGTATCATTGAAATTGAAATTCTAAATGAACAATGAGAATAGTACTCCGGGAAAGAAGTGAGAATGAACCCCAATCACTAGATTTGAGCCAGATTATGTCATCTTATGTGCTTTACATTTATTTATAATGATGTCATAATTATTTATTATTATTATTTATAATTAAGAAACAAAAAATAATATTTAGAAAAATATTTCTTATAAAAAATTATATTATTTAAAAAAATATTATTTTATGTATTTATTTTCTTGTTTAATGAAAGTTTGATGATTTATACTGTAAATATCCTTATACATTATTATGCATTGTCTTAAATACTATTATGCATAAATATAAAATTAAGTATGTATCAACAACAAACAGAAAATGCACAGTAAAAATGCAAACTAGAGTCAAAGAAAATGTACAATAGTGTTATTGAAAATGCACATTAGTAATTGATGATTATTGCAACATTAGTATGCACACTCGTGATAGTGTAAATGCACATTAGTCTCACTTTTTTTTTTTTTTTTTTTTGCTTTTATTAAAGTTTGATATTATGATTGTGTAAAGATACTATGATTAATTATGATATCAACCACTTAATTATTGCAACATTAGTTCTATGAAATAAAATTTGTATAAGATATGCACAATAGTACCACTGAAAATGCATAATAGTGTTACTAGATATCACAATAGTGCATCGGAACCATGTTGAAAATGAAAAAAAAAATTGAAAAACTTTGAAAAATAAAAGGAAAAAATATTTTATTTTATAAATATTTTTTGTAATCCCTATAACATGAACATTTCAATCATTTCGCCCTCTGAACTTTGCACACTATATTGACCTTTTCAAAAATAAAAAATAAAAAATTGTTCTAATGGTGAAAATCAAAACGAGTCCATTAATTGGACTATTTGATAAAAAAAAAAAAGGTCATTGATTTGACCGTCTGATTAAAAAAAAGGTCCATTTTTATCCATTTTATACACAATCAATTACTGACACAGTGGGATTCTATATTTAATTAATATTTTTTATTTTAAAATAATAATAATTATTATTATTATTATAATATGCAGCAATGGAGTTGTTTCACCTTGTCGGCCACCAAAACAAAATTGGTGGATTACGTTTTTTGGATCTTACTCAATGCAAAATTTTGTTAAGTATATCTTACTTAATACATAAAAGTTCTAATTTTTTGGATCAAGTTTATTACTTGGTAGAAAAATCTTCTTAATTAAAGCATGATACGACCTGTCCGTGATTGTTCTGACCTGATGATGAGACACAAGAAAACTTTGGTAAACCTGGTTGGGATGAGCTGAACTGATATCACAAGCAGGGAGTGAAATGAGAGATGGGCGTATAGCTCACTGGGACTTGTCCTGATCTGACCTAAAACTCCTGGCCAAAATCCTATACAGACCAGATCAGGAATTTAGAGGAGCTAATGAATGATCTGGTTAGCTTTCCACGAGGAAACTTCCTGGTCAGGTCTTCCCAATGAGAAGTGATATGATCAGGTCATTCTGAATAACGACCCAAGATTCACGAGTTTATTTCCGAGATCTCGGAAGGGTCCCACGTACCAAAGGTTATAAATATCCAGGCCTCAAGTCTAAGAGAGGTATGACATTCTGAGCATTCTTACTTTAATTATTTCGATGCAAAAAACCGCTTAATTGACTTAAATATTAGAGAGGTTCCACTGGAAATCCCCTGGTGGTCCATTCTAACATGTTTTTGGTGAAACAGTCAGGTTATTCTCAAGGAAGAAGCAGGTGTTCTTGGTTCGATTAGTTTCAAGGCGAAACAATTGGCGTCGTCTCTGGGAAAGGCAGAACTAAGCTAAGACATAAGACATAAGCATGGCATCAGACGGACTCAGGTGGAACCTAGTGGCGGAGCTGGGCAGTACGCCAAGTTCTGTCACGCCAACGGGGGTTCCAGAGACGGCAGGACCGTCAGCAACAACTAGGCCCAGCGCACCGCAAACCCCTCTTGGAGGAACTTCACTGGCCGAGGGCGGATCACTGTAGGCAGCTGTAAAAAAGAAATTCGCGGAAATTTTGACACCCCCTCAAAAAGTAACTCAGTCACCGGAGACGGAGCCACCCCGGGCTGCCCAGCCCACGATCAGAGCTCCCACTCGGGAAGAGGGGGAGAGTTTTTCTTGCCTCAGACAGTGACACCTCAAGCAAAACCAACCTAGACCTCACTCAGTAGATGTAGAATCTGCAGAGAGAGGTGAGAGAAGTCAAACAAAATATGGCGGGCACGGGTGCAGACCAAGCACAGAGATTCACTCCATTCACAGAGGCTGTCACGCGGGATGACCTCTCGGTCTCTTACCGATCTATGGGTTTTGAGTATAATGGGATGACAGATCCGTGAGATCACTTGAGCCGATTCGAGATTGTAGCTACCTTATACAAATTTTTTGATGCTGTCATGTGTCGGGACTTCCCCACGACCTTAACGAAATCAACTCAACTCTGGTTTAGCCAATTGCCACCCCACCGATCTATAAACAACTTTGATGAGTTCAGTCTCGCATTCTTGCATCAGTTCACTAGTTGCAAGAAGTATCAGAAAATGCCATAGGAATTGTTAAGTTTGAAGCAGAGAGATGAAAAAGGCCTGCGTGGATATATCAAACGTCTTATCCGTGCCAAAATGGAGGTGCCATAAGCATCCGAAGAACTCTTAATCAATGCTCTAGCTCAAGGACTCTGGAGGGATGAGTTCTTCCAATCGCTGGTAGTCAAACCAGCGCTGAAATTTGGAGAGCTCCTGGAAAGAGTAGAGAAGTATATCCACTTGGAGGAGGCTCTAAAGATCAAATATGATGGAGAAAATCGGAGAGAATGACCTGACAAAGACGACAAGACTCTGGTTAAGAAGCCCAAGACAGACTTGGTGGGAGGTCGTCCTCGGTTTGATCAATACACACCCCTGGCTTCACCCAAGGTGGAATCCTACATGCTATTGAAGGACATCCGACCTCAAGTGGACGAGAACATACGCTCAAAAGCCATGAAAGGAGAGATCGGACCAGTTCTGTTGATACCATAATGAGTACGGTCATGATACAGATCAGTGCACGCACTTGAAGGACGAGCTGGAGTGGATGGTGCAGGCAGGACACCTTTAAGAGTTTGGGCATGCGAGAAGGGAAGAGCTCAGGTCTGACTCCTACATACGAGATCGACATCAGGGGAACAGGCGGGAGTTAGATAGTGGCCGTGGAAATGAAAAAAGGGACGACCAGTCTCAAGAGATAAGATGAGAGATTCAGATCATTACAGGTGGAGAATGGTATGAACACTCGTGAAGCACCCAGAACAACTATGTGCAGGCTGCGAAGGGTCTGGCAAGAAAGACACAAGAAGTAAGGCAGTTAGTCCCGATCCCAGATATATGTTTTGGCTCGGAGGACGATAATGGCATTCTGGTGCCTCATATGGACGCCTTGGTGATAACAGCTACCATAGCTAACTACAATGTACGGAGAACCTTCGTAGACACAGGAAGATTGACAGATATCTTATTTTATGACTGCTTTAAGAAGTTAAACTTGGACTTGGGATTGGAGGAGGTCACCACTTCATTAGTGGGTTTTGTTGGAGGAGCTCTACGCCCACTAGGAGCAGTGAATTTCACATTGGGAGATAAGCCATTTAAGAAGACCAAATCGCTGCATTTCCTGGTGGTAGATGCACCATCTTCGTACAATGCTATGCCTTGTCAACCATCCTTAAGCCAATTCCAGGCAATGATCTATGTCTACCATATGAAGATGAAATTCCCCACTCAGGAGGGAGTGGGTGAGGTTCGGGGAGACCAATATGTATCACATAAGGCATATGTGGACAGTATTCGATGAGACAAAGAGGTAAGGAGATCCAAGAAACCTAGGACAGAGGTGATTGTGCCCGAGATAGATCAACATGAAAAAAACTAGATGACGGTTGAGATTATACCGGGGGATGATAGCCGAGTCGTACGGGTGGGAATGAACTTGAGCCCTAAGGTACTGGTGGAGCTCGTGGCCCTCTTAAGGAATAGCACATATATATTTGCCTGGTCTCCCCAGGACTTGGTAGGGAAAGACCCAAAGATAGCCGAGCACCACCTTAACATCAGCTCCACGGTAAAGCCAGTAAAACAAAGAAAATGCAACTTTGGTCCCGAGAAAGAATATATTATTGAGGCGGAGGTGGAAAAGTTGTTCCGGGCTAAGCACATCCAGGAAATTCAATTTCCAGAATAGCTCTCTAATGCGCTAATGCGGTGTTAATACCAAAAACAGAAGAAGATTGGCAGATGTGCATCGACTTCAGGGATCTTAATCGGGCTTGCCCTAAAGATCATTAGCCCTTTCCAAGAATATACAAGCTCACGAATTCTACCTCAGGCTGTGAGTTGCTTAACATGATGGATGCCTCCCAGGGGTACCATCAAATAAGGTTGGCTAGGGAGGATTGGAAGAGGGTCAGCTTTATAACGCCAAAGGGGACGTTCTGCTATGTAGTTATGCCCTTTGGGTTTAATAATACAGGCGCCACATACCAACAGCTAGTCGACAGGATGTTTAAAACTTATCCCAGACGAAACATGGAAGTCTATGTCGACAACATGTTAGTCAAGAGCGCTAAAGCAACTTCCCATGTGGGTGAATTGAAAAAGACCTTCAATACCTTGAGGAAGTACAGAATGAAACTCAATCCTAAAAAGTGTGCGTTTAGGGTTAGAGATGGTAAATTCCTCGGGTACATGGTCATGGAGAAGGGAGTAGAGGCCAATCTAGAAAAAGTCAAAGCCATTATGGATATGCAACCTCCAAAAAATGTCAAGGAATTGCAATGCTTGGAGGGTCAGATAGCTTGAGCAGGTTTGTGTCGCCCTCGGCGAAAAAGAGTTTACCATTTTTTTGTGCCTTACGAAAGAAGGCTCGATTTCAATGGGACGAAGAATGCCAGGAGGCATTTCAAAAATTAAAAGAACATCTGGTCGACATGTCGTTACTTACCAAACCAGTCCTGGGAGAGACCTTGATCTTGTACTTATATGTGGGAAGCAAGAGGTGAGCTTAGTTTTGATTAGAGAAGAAGGTAAGTTGTAGAAGTTGGTATACTATTGGAGTAAGGTGTTACATGATGCCGAGCTCCGATATGTAAAGGTAGAGCGAACTATGCTAGCTCTGGTCGGAACGCCTCGCAAGCTCCGCCCATATTTTCTTTCACATGAGATAGTGGTCAGAACTAACCTACCTCTGAAGGCAATAATGAGTAAATCAAAGGTTTCAGGGCATTTAGTAAAATGGATAATTGAGCTCTGCGAGTTTAACCTCAATTTTGAGGGACAGACAGCAATTAAAGCCCAAGCATTAGCTGATTCCATGCATGAAATGACCAGTTATCCTGAAGAAGAGAAAGATTGGGAGATATATACTGATGGCTTGGTAGGAAGTTTGGGTTGTGGTGTGGGAATAGTTTTGACAGATCCCGAAGGTGTGACTACGGAGTATGTGGTACGAATAAACTATAGCCTGTCCAACAATGGAGCAGAGTGTGAGGCTCTTCTAAGGGGGATACAGATGGCGAAAGAGATCAGGGCAGAATGCATATGTGCCCGGGTAGGTTCCCAGTTGGTCCATAAACAGATAAGAGGGGAGTTTGACACGAGAGATGAGCACACGCAGAAGTACTTGGCTCAGTTTCATGAATTAGCAAGAACCATGAAGGCCCTGAATGTACTCTGAATTCCCAGAGAAGAAAACGCCCGATCTGATTAGCCAGTTCGGCAACAGATTTTCAGGAGAGAGTGATTACCTTGTTAATGGCATATCGAGAATTTGGCGAAGGGGAAGTAAATGCATCGGAGGAAGAAAGAGAAGATTGACATTCTCCTCTCAAGGAATACCTGGATAAGGGAGATTTACCAGAGAATATGAGAGAAGCAGCAAGAATGCGGATCAGACCGTCTCGGTTTTGTCTAATAAAGTGAGAGCTATTTAGAAGAGGGTTTGAGCAGCCTCTTTTATGGTGCTTAAGCTTAAAAGAAGGCGCCCATATTCTCAAGGAGACCCATGACGGGTTTTGTGGCAACCACATGGGGCTCTAGGACCCTGTCAAGTAAGATAATGAGAGTTGGCTATTTTTGGCAGCAACTAAGGAACGATGCTGAAGACTTTGTGAAGAAGTGCGACAAATGCTAGAGGAACTCTCCCCTCATACACCGACTTGCATTAGATCTCATGACGATGAGCTATCCTTGCCCCTTCGCGAAATGGGGAATAGACCTGGTAGGACCTTTCCCTATAGCCCCAGGCCAGAGAAAATTCTTGATAATAGCTATTGACTATTTTAGCAAATGGGTCGAGGCTGAGGCTATAGCAAAAATAACAGAAGAAGTAGTAATTCGCTTCTTGTGGAAGAATGTGGTGTTTCGGTTCGGTATCTCAAGGATTCTGGTATCAGAGAATGGCTCGCAGTTCATGGGAGCTGGAATTTGAGCATGATGTGTAATGATGAAGATAGAACAACATTTCACATCGGTATATCACCCCCAGGCGAATGTCTAAGTAGAGGTGACCAATCGTATTTGGTGCAAGGACTTAAAGCGCGTCTGGAGAGATCAGGTTGCAAGTGGGTAGAGGAGCTCAATTCGACTCTGTGGGTATACTGAACCAATCCTAAAGAAAGCACAGGAGAGACACTGTTCAGTTTGGTATACGGCATGAACGTCGTGATCCCTGCATAAATAAGCATGGAAACCCACATGGTACAGAGCTTTAATGAGGAACATAATGATCTACTGATACAAGACAGGCTAGGTCTGGTGGAGAAGAGAGAGAAAGCTATTGTAAGGATGCAACATATAAGAGGTCGAGTTAGGGAAACTTATAATAAATCAATGGTTAAAAGATATTTTCAAGTAGGAGACTTGGTCCTTCGCAGAGCCAATTTGGGAAAGGCTAAAGGAAAACTGGATGTTACATGGCAAGGGCCACATAAGGTCATGAAAGTCCTCACTGGTGGAGCTTACGATTTGGAACAACTGGATGGGGTTAGATTGCCGCGAGCATGGAATATAACGAAATTACAAAAATACTATATGTAAGGTTAATGCATAAACTTATTTATATAAATAGTGGTTTGAATTATCTGTGTTTTATCGCAACCCGACTTGATTGTCAATAATTTTTAGCCCTGATTGGCTATGGGCGGACCCGAAAACCTGACGTGATTGTCAGTAAAGATTTTATCCCTGGTTGCCTAAGGGCAGATGCCCCGGAAATCTGACCTGATTGGTTATAGGCGGATTCCCCAAAAACCTGAACTTATTGTCAGTAAAGATTTTAGCCCTGATTTGATAAGGGCAGATGCCCCAAAAACCTGACCTGATTGACAGTAATTCTTAGCCCTGATTGGCTATGGGCGGATGCCCTTAAAACCTAACCTGATTGTCAGTAAAAATTTTAGCCCTGATTGGCTAAAGGCAGATGCCTTGAAAACATGACCTTATTGTCAATAATTTTTAGCCCTGATTGTCTATGGGCGGATGCCCCAAAAACCTGACCTGATTGTCAGTAAATATTTTAGCCCGGTTGGCAAGGAATGGATATCCCAAACCTGACCTGATTGTCAGATTAAGGGTATGAGTTCAAAATGATTGGCCAGGAATAGATATCCCTGACCTAACTTGACCATCAATCGGGCGCATAAGCTTCAAGAAATGGACCAAGAAAAGAATATACTCGGATAAACTAAGAATTAGGAAGAGCTCAGGAATTTATTCAAGGCAAAACAAACTTTTGTGAACTTAAGAAGTCCAATTACAATGCGTACAAGAAAGAAATATTGGCAAATTGCAAAGCATGGAAATACGTCAAGAATAAAATCACACAAAGCATCAGGTATGAGATGAAGAATCCCTCCCATTAGTAGCTAAAACCCGCCGAATACGCCACAGATCTCGCTCGATTTCATGAAGGTGTTGGCAATACTTGTCTGCTTGCTCGGTTGCAGAGTGAGCCTTATCGGCGGCAGTGGTCAGGTGACACACCGACTCAAGCAAATCATCCTTTTTATCATGAAGTTGACGATTGAGTTGGTGGAGCTCTGCCCACTCGCGCTTGTAATGGCGCCTATTATGTCTTTTCCTTTCCATGAGTTTACGTAACTGAGAAAACTTCTCGCGAAGCTGAGCGTTCTCCTCAGAAAGGTGAAAGTTTCATTAAAGAAAGAAAGGTTTTTCTTCTTCAGGATATCAACATCTTCAAGTAAAGAAGGCGGAGCCATAATGAAAATATGCAAATGAAAAATGGATATTATAGAAAAATAAAAGGTACAAATAGTACTAGGGTTTCCTATATTCTCGGAAACCCTAAAAGCATAACAGACAAAAATGGAAACAAGACAAAAATATTGTTCAAGGTACAGGCCCAGAAATTACAGATCAGACCATAAAAATAGAGTTGAAAAAATGAAAAATCTAGGACTCGTAATCCTCAGTGTTCAGCTCTCCCCGCACTTGCTCAGTCACCCCAGTGACTTCTCTAAAATCCCACTCAAACTGGACAGTACTCTGGAAGTTGGCGAAGGTAGGAGAAGACACAGTCGGTGGTAAGGTCAAGGTCAGCGACTGTTCGAGGGGGAGGGGGGGAGAGAGGAGTTCAAGAAAGCTTGGCAGACAGGCGCAGCGAACTCAGGGGCCCCAAGCTGATGGAGCTGATTATCCTCTTCAGCATATGGGAAGCCCATGGGCTCTGGAGGATCTTTCAAGGGAACGAGGCGATCGAAGGGAGCAAAAAGGTTGTCAGCAGGCATTTTTTCATGAGCATCCAAGCCAAAATGATAGTAGACCTGGGCTTCAGGAAGGAGGATGTCGTACAGCTCCATGGAACCAAAAAAGGCTCGATTAGTAATCTCCCTGGTTAGTTGGATAAATCTTTGCCCTTCCTCTGAGTTGAGGAATTCGTCCCGTCCCTTAGCTCGACCTTTGGCCTCACCCTCCACTTGCCCTTCAGCCCGAGCTTCCATGGCTTTCTCCTTTTCCAGCTCTATTTGGATGATTGCCTCTGCTCGGGCTCTCCCCACTAAGTCCTGAGACTTCTTCAACAAGTTCTGGGCCGCCTTCAGCTTAGCATTCCTCTCCTTCAGGCGAGCCATCAATCTCTGCTCCCTCTCATTCAAGGCTGCATGTTCCTTGGCCAGATTGGCATTCATCAAGGAACCTTGGGCTCGTACCACAAAAATAGCCCTCTTAACCGAAGCCTAAAAGAGAGGGAGGGAAATAGTAGGAGAAGTAAGATGTTTCTTAAGGCAAAGGGAAAATTAAGCGTAGTAAAGAGACTGACCTTAGCCTCATCTTGGAAAAAGGACTCTATCAGCTCGTGATCTATCCATTTGTCCAGAAATCGCCGGTCAACGGAAGGGCATTGCCTTTGTATAAAATAGACTGCCACGTCTCCCGGACAGTCTAAAATGGACGAGCTATTGAAGAAGCTCTAGTTGGGGGTAACTATTTTGGACCCCGTAAGGACCGAGCTCTTACCAGAGCGAGCCCGCTTGTGAGCAGCCAGCATTTGCTCCTCTTCTAAGTTAGAGTAGGTGGTCAGGTCAACTTCATGGCTGATCACCTTTTCTGGCTAAGCCGTTCCCTCCGACCTATTGGCCGCCTCCAGCCTTGCTTCCACCTCGAGTCTAGGCGCGACCTCGGGCTCAGTAGATGTAGCAGTTATGTCCGGCTCGTTGAGAGGGCTCTTCCCGACGCTGGAAGTAGCTCCCTGAAGAATCGCGGCCATCTTCTTTTTCATCATTGTGGCTGAAAATGGAATTTGCCAAAATAAGAAAATAAAAATAATAACAATGGTATTATAATAATAATAATAATAATAATAATAATAATAATAATAATAATAATAATAATAATAATAATATATAGTAGGGCTGGTCAGCTCTATTGGTATACCAATTTCAGGAGGCAAGGGGCCGCTTTCTTGTCGGGCGTTGAAGAAGCTCAGGATGTTTGGTGTGTTGAGTTTGGACAGGTGGAAGAATTTCTGGTTTAGAGTCTGGTTGATTTCTTCCTAGGTAGAAGGTCGATCTTCTCGGGACAGCTGAGCTTGAGCTGGAAGAGTATTGATGGACACGGGGGAAAAGCCCCAATCGCCCGAGCAGTGAAAAAAAAAAAGAATTTTTTCCTCCAGGCCTTATTAGAGGAATGGATCCGGATAAGAAACTTAACACCAGCTCGAGCGGATAGATAGAAGAAGCCATAGGTGGAGCTCTTGACTTGGATCAAAGAATAAAATAACTGGGCCGTGGATATAAGCCTAGAGAATTGAGCCGCAAAGTGAAACTCTACCATGATTCTAAAGGCGTTGGGTACGAACTGATGCACCGGAATCCGGTACATTCGAGACATCGTGAGCATGAAAGGATGGATGTGAAGTCTTAACCCCACCTGGAATTTGTCAACAAAAAATCTTAAATGATCCGGGGGAGGCCGGGAATCTCTCTCGCCGGAACCTGGTTAGTGAAGGAGGATTCGTCGGAGATAGGGAATTTGGATTGTATTTCTCGTAATGTTTGATTTCTAACGGTAAAAACTATATTATCCTGGTCATCGCCGGGAGGGAGGTGGTGTTGTCCACCAGAAGCGGTCACCGACGGCGTCACAGAATATGATAAGTTAAGGGAAGATAAAGAAGCAGAAGCAGACATAATTAAAATTTGCAGAGAAACGAAAAAGTACCTGGTTCTAAGAGGAGAAAAACCTTGCCCGAAAAAAAGAAAGGCGTGAAGCCCTCTAGAGGAAAATAAGCGCATAGGAGGATAAAAGTGAGAAAATTGAGAAATAAGGAAGGGGATAGGCTTTGAAAATGAACTTTTAGGGAAAAAGAGGACTTGGCGAAGTTTGTGCATTTAATGCGTGTCAGGGTACAGTACTAGAAGAGGCATGTTGAGAGTTCCAATCGTCGTGGGATCCGAGGCATTACAGCTCACCTCAACCATTCAGGGGGGGTGGGGGGTGGGAGACTGGTTGATACAATCTATCCGTGATTGGTCGGACCTGATGATGAGACACAAGACAACTTTGGTAAACCTAGTTGGGATGAGCTGAACTAATATATCAAGTAGGGAGAGAAATAAGAGATGGGCGTATAGCTTAATGGGACTTGTCCTGGTCTAACCTAAAACTCCTGGCCAAAATCCTATACAGACACTACTGCAGAAAAGGGTTTTAAAGGCGGTTTTTAGGCATTTTTAACGGCGGTTTTCGAACTGCTCTGATATCGACCCCCGTAAATTTTTACAGCGGTTGTTCTAAAACGGCCGTAGAAAGTGGGGCTTTTTGCCGCGATTTTTTAAGAACCGCCGTTAAAATTTACAGCGGTGGATTCTACGGTGGTTCTTATAAAATACCTTCTAGAAAGTCTGATTTCCAAAACGGATGTTTTAAGGCGGTTCTTGAAAAGTACCTTCTAGAAAGTAGTACAAAAATTAAAAAAAGAAATAATTAAAAGCAGGTGCACCAAAATCCCAATATTGAATATTTTGAATATATTAATTACAACCTCTATACCCTTATCACAAATCAACCAAACTAGCAACATTTCCCAACATAACATAGAGAAACAACTTAACTTACCTAGAAAACAAAATACAACTAAATTATGATGTCTATTACAATATGTAATTGAACGTTAATAAAACATAAAATTCCACACACACATTGCATTTAGCCTCAGAGATCACCTTTTTTGATCAAATCAAGAGGCTTGGAGATGTAGCAGTCTTTTGGCAGAGACAATAGCTCGGCCCAAAAGCCCTTGTTTGAGGCTAGTGGGTCCACTCCAACTTCGGTGCACATCTTGTGAAACTGTGACCTGAATGCTGGGTAATGTCATTCTGCTTGAATAACAACGTCAAAGTACAATGTCTTAATGTGAGAAACTTACAATTTTCAGACCAAATATAATTCTTTTTTCTTTTTTGGATGGAAAAAGCTTAATGTTTGTTCTATTCCTATTTCCAGAATAAACACCATGCGATTCCCAAATTACTAAAAACTACTCACTAAAAATCAATTAACAACAAAATTATAATTCTTCAATAAGTTCATAGTGACCAATTTCTAGAGTAATCTGGCAGTGATGAATATATAGAAAGAGGCAAGGGGCAATTTCAAAATATAGACTAAATCATTTACAAATAACATCACCTTATTATTCTTATCCCCAGATACACAATCTTTTCACCCAAAAGAATAAAGCTAATAAAATACTACCAAAAAACTTGCTCAGGAACTCTATAAGATAAAAATCTACACCTAATGTTATTATAATCAACTAACTTGTAGTAGATCAGCATAAAATATTTGGCTCCTAAATCAAATCTTATTGGAGTAAAATCTTATGGATATTACAATAATCGACACATTGATAAGAAAAAACGATACCAAAAAAAAAAGCACAAATTTAAATCATTAATTACCACAAAATCTCTTAATTTCATGATCCTACTACTACATAAATCCATGAAATCTCAACATATAAACAAACGTTATATGAAGTGCTTATCTTTTTCAAGCTACCAACATGTAATCACATATCAAAAGCAACAATCCACGGGAAAAAAAAAACACTGCAGCCTACAAAAGAACATAAGAAAAAAAAAGATAGCTTACAAGAACCATCCAATCCCAGCACCACAACAACGAAGTCGCTCTTTCTAAAAAGACGTCATTCATAAACAACATCACCTAAAATCACAAGAGAAATTAAGGGATTAGAGAAGAAGAGGCTAAAGCCAACAATAATTTGTATAGGCTAGCACTTTCAGCATAAAACATATGGAACTTAATTTAGTTGACATCACAAACATATCATATTTCTTGAAACTATAGAGGACGTATATGAGAAGAAAACATTCCAATGTTAACAAAATGCAAAACTAACTTGATTTCAAGAATATGAATAATGGGAGCCTACATAGAGATATTCATGTTTAATTTGGTCTATAATCCATTTTTATTCGAAGTACAATTATGGCATCAATAATATTAAAAACCGTCACTTAAAGTTCGCTAATTCAAAATAGTCTACATGCAAAAAAAAATCTTTAAATTGCCAATATAATATCCATTTCTCAGAAATACCACAAGATCGAATTTTTATTTTTTTATGAAATCAACTCTTATTCTTTGTTAACATGTTTCTTAGTAGTATAATTATATAGGTAACGCTTTGTGTGATTTATACAACAAAATTTTCAATTACATTAATTAAGTTTCAAGCATACAAACATTAAGAAATTGGGAACCAGAAATATCATCACCAAATGCACCGGCATGGCCATCTCTATTCTCATCTACAGTTAATAAGCCCTCTCCAGTATATTGCATATTAATGATATCATATTCATCATCAGGCGAACCAGAAACTGACATACTTGGCCCAACTCAACCCATCGTCCACAACTATACATCTTTCTTTGTATATAGACTCAACAGCCATTTCTCTTCAATAATCAATCACAAAATCAAGGATCAAAAACAAAACCACATCTATGTGTGTACATATAATTCGTGTGGAAGATTAAGAAGTCCACTTGTTCAAAAGCCAAAAGAATAACATAAATTGTTCCCAGATGTTTGTGCTTCATATAACAAATTCATTAAATAATGCTCCCAATGTCAATGCTTGAAATAAGCAGAGTAAATAAATATGTCAGAATGGATAAATATGCAGTACAAGAATACAAAAAATAATACGGATTACCTTCCCATTAAAAAAGCTAAAAAAATATAAATCCAAAACACGTAAAATTAAAGTATATTTTATTTTTAAAAAAAATTATAGAAGCACTTTCCCAAAATAAAAAGCACCCCACCCCTAACTTTTAGATTTTACTTAAATAAAATAGAATATAAAGTAAAAGTTGGTGTTTAGAAACACCAAAAAATGCTTCTTCTTAGAAGCACTTTTTTTAGAGTTTGCAAACAATCCCTAAGAATATTACAACCCAGCGAGATTTGTAGGTTAATAACCACTACATCAATCAGCTTCATCAAATTATCGCTTAACTCCCCTAATTATTCATCACACTTATCATACTCCATTGAACAATATAAAACTAAACGTATAGAGATACAAGGGTAAAAAAGGAAAGAAAAAGAAGCAAAACACTCACATTAGTCAAACCCTCTACTGTAGGCTCATGAATATCTTCCAAGTTGTTGTCATCATTAGTACACGTCAAAGAATTCTGCCCAAATAAACAAAAAAAGTTAAAGAACCACAATTACTTCTCAAGCCTCTCATATTTCCACAAGTAAAAAAAATGATACAGCCTCACTTTTCAAAACAGTGTAAAAATATTTCTAAGTATACATACCATCTCTCTTTCATCACCATCGGTCGAAATTCTAGCAGCAATAGCAGCACCACTCTCTTCTACTACTTCGTCATTTTTACTCTCTAAAGTTGAAACATTGTTGAAAGCTCTCCTTGTTGTCAGAATTAAAAGAATATATGATTCACAGAAAGAAATTAAAAAAAAAAAGAGCCAAAGGGAACAAAATTGTATAGGTTTAACCATAGAAGCTATCAGTTTCATAAGAATATTCATTCATCAGAATCATCACATGAAGCATATGCAATCAAACTATCAATAACTAAAAACTATTCGCGACTAAACACGGAAAATGAAGCATAACACTCACCTTAGACAAACCCTCTGTTGCAGGCTCCTCCATGTCATGCACCATCCCAACATCTCCCGAGTAAAAGTTATAGTTTTACTAGTATGAATTAAAATACCTACAATCATGTTTCAATCTGTTATTAATCATAGACAAATTACAATTTTACTATGAAGTACAGTAGTAAAAAATTTCTCACCGAGTAAAAGTTCACCACTGTCAGGCTTAGTTTCTCCAAACATCCACGCGAAAGAGATGGTCATAGTTGCTATGAGCACAGCAAAGAGTGCTTCTAATTTCCTCACGCCGTAATTTTCCAGAAAGTGAATTAGACATACTACCCATATTTCCCAAATAATGTACAATTAGTTTCAGAATAAAATGTACTCATCAACCACATACAAAAATAATCTTAGATTAACAAGTGTTTGTTATAAATAATTTAATTAAGATTTTAAAAAATAATATTTTTTTTCCTCCAAAAAGAAAACTTGGCCAGCAGATATCCTCAGCAAACCCCTTCGAATGCTCGAATCCACCGTCTCAGAAACCCTCATCCGCACTCTCATTAGTTCCCCCACAGTCACCAGTCTCTTCATTTTCCCACCGCCGCCCGAATTATTCGAATCGAATCTGTTTAGAACTGCTGGATCTCATCCCCAACGCCTTCTTCATCTTCGACGCCACTGACCCTACTCCCTAGAAAATTAGGGTTCTAAAGAAAGGGGTAATAGAAAAATGCAAGCTTGGAAAATTGAGTTACCTTCCAAGTTGATTGCGATGAAATGAGATCTGAAAGTGAAAGAGGTTTAGATCTGTGGATCCAACAAATCAAATGGATGATTTGAATGAAAAAGGATTATAGAGCCTTGGATGCAAAGTTATTCTTTTTTTTTCCTCCATGGGCAGTAACAAGAAGAACAAGAGGATATGTTTATTACGCTGAGGTGACAGGAGAAGAAAGAAAAAGGGGAAAGCGGAAAATCTGAGAAAGCGGGTGAGAAAAAGAAATAATAATTTTTTATATATACACAAAAAAATACATTCACGACGGTTGTAATTAGACCGCCGTCAACACAAAGAGATTTTACGGCGGTTTTCAGTCAACCGACGTAAATTGTAGACATTAACGGAGGTTTATTTAATACCGCCGTAAAATGTGTCACTTTTACGGCGGTTCATAATAAACCACCGTTAAAATCAGCTGATATCCAATTTTAACGTCGGTTTTGAGGGAACCGTCGTAAAATGAACTTTTTAACGCCGGTTTTAGCCATAACCACCGTTAAAAGTGTTTTTAGGGCGGTTTTCAAAGAACTGCCTTTAATTAACAGCCTTAGAAAGTTGTTTCTGTAGTAGTGAGAACAGGTCAGGAATTTAGAGGAGCTAATGAATGGTCTGGTTAGCTTTCCATGAGGAAACTTCCTGGTCGGGTCTTCCCAGTAGGAAGTGATCTGATCAAGTCGTTCTAAATAACGGCCCAAGATTTGCGAGTTTATTTTCGAGATCTCGGGAGGGTCCCACCTACTAAAGGTTATAAATATCCCGGCCTCAAGGCTAAGAGAGGTATGACATTCTTAGAATTCTTACTTAAATTATTCTGATACAAAAAATCGCTTTACTGACTTAAGTATCGGAAAGGTTTCCACCGGAAATCCCCCATTGGTGCTTTCTAACATGTTTTTGGTGAAACATGTCAGGTTATTCTCAAGTAACAAGCAGGTGTTCTTGGTCCAATTATTTTCAGGTCGAAACAAAGCACAAAGGTTGTTACATATTTTTTAGTTAAAACAAATAATAAGAAATTTTTTATTTGATAGTAGAAAATTCTTCCTTGATGATCAGAGTTTTTTTTGAAAAAAAAAATCATAAATTACACCGAAATGTCACTGGGATTTCTTTATATTGTTTTGTATTTCTTACTTGATAAAAATAATGAGAAATATTTTCCTTGGTGGTAAATAGGTCTTAATTAATGATTGGAATTTTTTTGGTGAAAGATCGTGGCGACTTCCGGACAATTACTATCGGCCAGTAAGTGGTGGTAGTGGTGAGAATTATTATTATTATTATTATTATTATTATTATTATTATTATTATTATTATTATTATTATTTTGTTGTTGTTGTTGTCATCATTGTTATACAAAAGAGATTCTTGTCTTCCATATAATGTTAAAAACTAAAGAGAATGATAATAAAATATAGAATCCCTCCATGGAAACATTTGGTCTCGACATGGAAATAAATTTCTTTTTTTATCGATTGATCAAGTTAATGGACTTGTTTTAACTATGGTCAATACAATTATCTTCTTTGAAAAAAGACCAATGTAGTGGACTATATTTTAAAATTCCCACATGCATGTAAAAATATTTTTTTCAAACTAGTATGTTAGCCATGCGCTGCATGATCAATTTTTTTTATTTTTTTTTTTGTAATCGCATAGAAAACTTGAAAGTTATTATATTTTAATAAATTAGACCCATTAAATAAGTAACTATATACACACACACACACATATATATATATATATATATATATACATATAAAATCTTATTGTTTTTTCTTTTAACAAAATAATATGTGAAGAAATAAAAAATCTTGGCTTGTAGAAATATTATTCTTGGAATGAACGTAGTTTACAAATTATAAAAAAAATTCTTTATACACAATATTCATAGTTTTGTTACTACGTTTTATTTCATCATCGCAAATCAGAATTTTAAACCCTTACGATTGGTCACTCTTTATATAACAACATACAATTGGTCATTGTTAAAAACCAATTTCTTTCAATTTTGTTGATCATCGTCACATTATGAAACACCATTCAGAATATCATTGAAAAAAGTTCTTGAACACTAATATGTAACATTGTCCAGCACTGACTGTTAGGTTGAACTTTATCAAACGTGTCTTAATCTCAGTTTATTAGGTGCGCTCGTACCATATATTTTGATTTAGTAATTTATAAAATTTTTAAAATAATAATAACAAAAACTCAAGAGTATGAAAGTAAGTTAATAGTTGAAAATATTTGTAATAAATTTCAAAATTAAATTTTGTAGCAAACTACAAGTCACTAAAAGTAAAATGAATAAAATAATTTAATGTTCATTCTTCAACTATAATTTAAATATTTGAACCGTATCTTAGCTTTAGTAGTTCAATGTGTCGTGCATACAATGTTTAATAAAATTATACAAACGTTCATTTTAAAGAATGTAAATAATATTTTCATGTAAAGAATGTCAAATAGAATATTGAATAAGTGGATTCAGTCTTTTATTTTATTTGAAATACAATTCCAAACTGATTTTGTGTATATATCAATGAGGTTTTTCACATTCCAAACAATTAGATATTTAAATGGAAAGTTAAATATAATAGATTATTTAATAAATAATATATGTATAATATAAAATTTTAAGTATCACATTCTAAGTGTATTTACATTATTTTTGTATATATTCAGAATCTAAAAAATTAATTTAAAATTTAATTTTTTGATCAATTTTAATTCTTACTATATTTATATATGTTCTTTTTTTTTTCCGGTTCCTATTGTTGATTCAACATAATTAATTAACATATTCTATATATAGGCCAATTAAATTAACTTAAGAATGTGACATAGCAATATTCTCCTGAGTTGAAAATGTAATATTGCAAAATTACCATGTTTTTAATTAATCCTATTAAATATGATGGATATCAAAAAAACTAGTAAATGAGTTTCGAAGTGACCCTAATAAAATATATTACTCATCTTCAACAGTATTTTACAAAATTATTTAAGAAGATTGTATTTTGGTTCCGTAACTTATCGGGCTATAAGAAAAAAAGAAAAATGATTTTTGAAAAATTTCAATCTTTCCTTTATTTATAAATGCAGTATTTGTAAAACGGTCATGTTTTTCAATAAATTACATCGAACGTGATGAATATTTAAAAATTATTAAATGAGTTACGAAGTGAACCTAATAAAATATTACACATCATCAAAAATATTTCTCAAACTTATGTAAGAAAATCGTATTTTGCCTCTATAATATCGAAATATAAATTATAGCAAAATAGTTCAAAGTAATTAAATAAATAAAATATAATTAATTGGAAAGAATAAAAATTATTTTAAATAAAAGTAAATAATAATAAAAGAAATAGAAATAAAACCTAATTAGGGTATCGATCCGAGGAATCCGAGTCATTATACCGTGGACCCTAGTACATATTTTCCTTTTATATATATTTACTTAATCAATTATTTTTCTATTATTATATTTTTACTAATTCAATATATTCCTTTTATCATATGTTACCTAATTCTATATTTTATTTATCATATTTTGCCTAATTCAATATCTGACTTTTATTCTACTAATATAAAAGTATAAATAAGTTATATTTAATTAGAAAATTTCTATATAAATTCAACTAATTTCTTTTTATAATAAAAGTTAAAATAATCGTATATTTAGAATTTCAAATATTCTATATTTTGATTTATAGCGAAATAAGATAGTAGAATGGAAAATCTAAATTCATATGAATGCATGTCATCTTATTCAGTAGGATTTACATACGATTGGGACAGCGGAATACGAGGTCTGAATACCCATATATGACATATTATTCACTAAAACTTGGACTATAAATTTTATTCACATTTATCATCCAACGTACATTCAATAACAGTATTTCTCTAATTAGAGAGAGAAATTAAGAGTCGTGAGATTCATTTTGTAGCCATGGATAAGGGAAGAAATGTGCAAGCAATAATAGTTGTAACTATGGTGTTGATGTTATTATTTGTTGGCCAAGTGTCAGCAGTAACACCATTCCCAGTTTGCTTCACTGGTTGTGCTATTAAATGTTTGTTTGTTCCCAATAAAATTGTATGTGCATTGAAATGTTTTGGCAAGTGCCTCTTGGGTCTACGTCCAATAGGGCTCAATTATTGCAAGCACGGCTGCGCAGTTGATCAATGTTCTAGTCTCATCACGGAGGGTGAGATCTCTAACATTCGAATTTTTTCTTGCTTTTTCTTTCTTTCCTTTTTTTTTGAGTGTTGGTAGACACTTAAATACAATTCTTATCATTTTCAATTTTTTTCGCTTCTCACTTGAGTCATTTTTCATTTCTATTTTTAAATTGACTTTTTACATAGCGAAAAATCTTTTTTTTATCACATATTTTTCAACTATATTTTTTTAATTAATTTATCATTTAGTTGCACGTTGCCAACGATTTACCAACATATTTTTAGCTACCTTTCGTTTCTACTTACTTTATAATACTTTAATAAATTAAGGCTTATTCTAAGAATTCTTTGCACACTCCTAAGATTTAGTTTAGAAAATAATAAATCTATTGTTGGAAAAATCTCTAAAATTCTTATTAATTCAATGTTTGTTGATATTGCAGATTTTAAATATGAAGATATTGGGAAGGTTATTAGCTGCGTGAATGATTGTAATGGGATTGAAAATCAATGTGGTCTCTTGAATCAACGCACTGCTTCACTAAATGGAGCTTCACCACCATCGTAATTAAATTTATGATTCAGTTTGGGCCATTCCTTCTTGGAATTTGGAAAGTATATAGAATTAAGATGGAAATATTAAATTGAAATATCAATTGTATTATGTTACTTGAAATGATGGTATTACATTTTTGATATGGAAACTGACATCCATAACGCGCTCTCTTGATCCATTGCTCTTTCATCCATTTATGTCATCCAAACTATGGTGTTCGGGCATTTTGAGAACCATATGGAGCGTCCCATTGTTGAAAATTGATGTTTTTTTTGCCAAATTTCTATGATATGCATAACTCGTGTTTTGTTTATATAGTAAAACATGTTATTAGTGCACTTAATTTATTACTAGCTACACGTTACTATATAAGGTGGACAGGAATAGAATTAGGGAAAAGTACACAGACACATGATGTGGGTCCTCTGTTTCCAATATATCATCATAATCACAAAAATACCATAAATGACTAGCCACAGTATAAAATTTTAATTTTTACGTGATTATAATTTTTAGCCATTTATATACTAACCAAAATTAATTGTTCTTTATATCATCCCCAATTATTCTTCCCTGTGATATCTTACTCCTCTCACTCATCAAGAATTGATAAATAATAAATTTGTTCTTTACACACAAATCTTTTTATTATTGGATTAATTATTTATTTATATTTAATTAATTTTCATACATCTATCTTATACATAATTTTTTTTACTATTTGATTTTGTTGTTGATCTATATTTTTAACTTTAGATGAACCAAATCCGATTACAAAATATAAATAAATAAATACGAAAATACAAAAATCAACCAATTAACAAACATTTCATGAAATTATTTGAAAAAAAAATAGTGTCAAGAATAAACATAAATTAACTATAGATCAACCAAACCAAGTCAGAAGATCTGATAGGCCTATAAATCAAAAATCAATATAAACCGTCTAGATAAAACTGATAACTAAATTATATATCAATTGTATATAAAATAAACATGAACACAAATAACCTTACTATTCAAATATACATATACCAAACATCAACATAAATCATCTAGGTAAAGCCTATAACTAAATTGTTAAGATCACATCATAATTCGAAGGCAACAATTTATTAGAGTAAAGAAGCTACAAATTATTATGTAGTGGTTGTAAAATCAGCATCAATCGTAATGGTAAACTTCAATCAGAAAACTTTGGATGCATTTTTAGAATTGGTAGAAGATAGCTGCTCATTCTTCAGTTGCCAATGATCAGGGAGGAGTATCAAGTCGCTATATCCAAAAATGCATCCATAAACTTGGTTTTTTAACTAGTAACAAAGTCAAATGTCTCTATGCAGCATTACACATCAATAAGATGTTACCACAAATAAACCAAGATCCCCACATATAATATCAAAATTTATTACATATATCAGAAACATGAGATTAAATCAGCAGGCATAAACCAAAAAAACAACCAAGTTCAGGAAATATAAATATAACTCGTGTACTTACTAGACTAAAAAAGAAAAACGTGTGCAGAAACAATCTACATGACATGGTTCAAACGAATTAATGACTCAAGAAGAATAAAAAAAATCTGCTCAAACTAGGGCAACTATTCTAAAATCTTGAATTGCAACAAATTCAACCGTTATTTTGTTTCATTTAAGATCTGATATATTTATTCTAGTCACCATTACTCTAGGATCTTTGAATTGTCTTTTCAGAGTATTTAATTGATGCCGATTTTTTTATTATTTATTTTTTTACTTAGGATATAAAACATCTTGTAAAATTTGTTAAAAAAAAGATTAGGGAATTCAATGTATTATGTAAAGAGGCAACGGACAATCGAACTTGCATTCTTTAAACTAAGACTCACTTAACATAAATAATTTAGCAATAACAAAATTACCAAAAAAATTAGAAACATGAATGAGATCAGTTTTTTTCTTCTGTAATGATCAGCCTATCTGCCACACTCTGCCCGGAGCTCTCCCCTTCAATTTCTTGTTAATAGAAAGATCAGTGTCTTCTTCTATAAGGATCAGCTTATTTACCATGACTGTAAAGATAAATTTCTTCTTCTGAGATTTTAATTCAAGAACAAAAAGTCAACAAATGAAGAAAATTGCATTTTAAGATATAATTCCATAACACAGTAGAAAAACATTCTTTATTCATTTCTGAGATTAGTGTCAAAGAAAGAAGTTACTTATCAAACAGGGTACCACAATCACATTGATTGCATTTGTTATATTTTTTCAAGGATGAAAGAAATAAAATTTAAACTCAATAAATTATAGAAAAAATGGAATTTTCAATTGTATAATAAAGAAACTGTGTATAATATTGAAACTGTCAAATAATTGATAACTGAAACTTCACAAAGGGGCAACCATGAAATATATATAATTAAAATGAATAACACAAATTAAGAAATAAATAAAACTAAAGTCTTTAAAACCCTAACCTAGAACCACCAGACAACACTCAACTCGGAGCCCGAAGCCGTCTGCCAGTCGATGGCCGCTGCCATAACTCATCGGCGATGTCAGGAAGAATCCCTAAATGCCCATAACTGCCCGCCATCATCAATTAATTGGTGGTAGAGAACCCCTGTGCCTGCTCGCACATTCGTCAGAACTGCCAATCGAGCCAGTCAACCCCGCCCTGCTCACGCCTACGCTACAACTATCGTTAGGGGTGTTGAACCGGTTATTAACCGACCGGTTAATTAACCGGTGGTTAAAGTTAACGGTTTAGGGCTAACCGTAACCTAATCAGTTGAGAACCGGTTAAGGTTACGGTTAAACCGATTAACCAAACCAGTGGTTAAACTGGTTAACCGGCGGTTAACCGCCGATTTTTTACTTTTTAATTTATTTTGTAAATTAAATTTAGAAATTTAAATAAAAATTGAATAATTGAACTTAAATGGGTTTATAATGACACAAATAAAATTTGAATTTATGAACATTATATTAATTTAAAAGAACTTGATTTTAATAAATTTAAAAAGAACTTGAATTTACAAACAACCAAATTAACAAGATGATGGAATTTATTTCAAAATAACACAATAAAATCACATTACAAATTAAATTATAAGACTTTTCTTTTTTGAAGTAAAAAGTTTGAAAAAATAATTTAAAAAAAGGACTTAAATTTAATTATAATATTAGAAATTGAAATTAAAATTTAACTTGTAATATTAGAATTAAATTGCCTACGTATCCTCGAAAAAAGAAGAATAGTAGAGATGAATTGGTGTGAGAATTGGTGTTGGAGAGTGGGGTATTTATAGGTGTCAAAATCTGAAAAACAAATTAAAAAAATAGCCGTTGTTAACTGGCGGTTAAACCGGTTAACCGCGGTTCACCTGCCCAATGGCTATTTTTTTTTGAATTTGAGTTATTGATCTTCAACGGCTTGTTGATCTCAACCATTGATTATCAACGGCTATTAACCACGGCGGTTAAACCGACAGTTAACCGCCA
>BMAC01001387.1:146184-174971 GCA_014905375.1 Phtheirospermum japonicum
GTAAGAGGGAGGAGAGATACAAATTCAAAACTACAAGATTACGGCTAACGTGACAAACAAATAGATAAACTTCTAGGCCTGTTTGTATCGTGGGACTTGATTGGACAAATTAATCCAATGTGGGGGATAGTACTGTTCATACAAATTGTTCTACTATTTGTTTGGCCTAAAATAATGTGGGACGGGACCTCTTAATCACCGTTTGTTTTCTCGGTTAATGGGAGGATTGCCACGTGGAAAAAAATGAAATGACATTAGTGAACTCTAAATTAATTATTCAAAACATATTTCTCATCTTCCTCCGCCGATTCGGGCGACAAAAACTAACCCAGATAAAACGGAAAGAAACTCTGATTATAAACCACGAACTGCTACTATATATATATATATATATATATATATATATATATATATATATATATTGTGGATGAGTGAAGTCTCAGTTCGATTACCCTTCTTTTATCAATGCTCGGTTAACAGGTATGTGTAATCTCGTATTACATAATTATTATTTACAACTGTAGTTTCCTACCCTAAGGCTGATTTGATACGATCAATTCTTGAAGCATAAATAGTTTAGAATGCGAATCCTACGGTTAATTTGGGAATTGTGAACTGCATTATACTATCCACATAAAATGGTTTTCTTTATTTTTTGTTTATTTTTACTTGTTATTTATTGGGGTTGGTTATGGTCAGTGAAGATTTTTATGAAATTCTGATGTTTGTGGATGAGCACACACCATAAGTTGTTAAAAAGAGACAAAGGGTTAATTTACCAATTTGTGTGTACTAATAGATTACATAATCGAATGTGAATATGTTTACCTACGCTGTGACTTTGGTGCCTTGTACCTTGAGTTGTGAATTTTGGTTCGATCCTGTCCTAATAACTTAGTTAATTTGTTGTGAATGATGAGCAAATCACGCGCGTCTTCTTTATCGAGTTCACATAACCGTCTCTTTTTTGGTGCTGGACGTGTAATCAGGAGCTCCCCATTGAATGCTACTATGACCTACCCTTGCGAGTGGAGATCTCCCGGACGCAGAGAAATCCAGATCGTCGGTTTATTCCGTGCCCAACCAGAGGGGTAACGTCACGAAATTGTCTTTTTTTTTATTTTCAAGAATAGTATCTAATAATTATATATAATGTATCTTGTAACAGGCCAAGAAATGTACACTCTTTGTGTGGATTGATCAACCTCTGGAGGGGGCTATCGCACGCGACATAGAAGAACTGCACGAGGGATTAAATGCTTGTAAAATCGAGTCGCGTAGTTTCAAAGATCGTGCAAATATAGTTGTTCGAAATACCAGGATCGCATGGCTGGTGACGTTTACAATTACCTGTTTATGGCTCCTAGGTTATTGAGGATAACTGCATGACTTAGGACCGGAAGTATAATGACTCGTTTTACCTTTTTAACTTTTTGGTTAAAAGACATCAGTATAGGTGTTTTAGTGCATATTTTGTGATCCTCTTACAGTCCGTTCTACTTCTATGTCGACCATGAATTTTAATTACATGTGGAATCATGTGCCAGTGCTTAGCAAGCAATTTGAAGTCATGTAAAGTCAAGTTTAGGGAAGCCGTAATGAGTGTGATTTTAATTGACACCACGTTCAAACATTTTGGGTAATTTATATATATTTTTGCCCATGTGGTGGTGGATCACAGTAGTTATTGAATAAAAGTTAGGGTGTTTAATTTTTTTCCCAACTCTGCAGAACACAGATTGGGCATGAACAAGTCATACTACTTTCCTGCAAAATGGGCATGAACTAGGATGTTGTTATGTTCATGCACCCGTGAAGAAGAGATATTCTTTCGATGATTGTAAAAAGGGACAACTTTTTCATTTTGGGAAGGAAATTTTTACAGGTATCCTTATACATACGAATATGCATCTATTCCCTTGAGTAACGTGTTATTTGGGTAAAATTGTAACACATGACTGACAATATCTGATGTTGACATTCCACATGATAGCGTATATATGGGAATATATCCCTTGGTTCTTGTGTGGTGCTTGTGTAATTGTCCATCAATCTTTGATTACTCAAGCAGGGCATATATTCCTTTCTACCAATTGTAGGCTAGTCAAAAGTGGTATCATTAGCAGCATATTACGTTCCAACAATGCCCATATATTACTATGATACTCCAGGTTCTTTTTTGGGCTAACAACTATAGACAAGCTTTAAGAATCCATTCGCAATAATTTTAGTATACATTTAAGATTTTATTAGTGGATCCCGCACATCATGAAATAAGAAGAGTTCTTCTATACAAAGCGATGGACTGTTGATAACGATAAGAGATTCATCGGACTGTTGGTTAAATCACGACAACAAGGTTTATTCATACCCAACGAGAATAACCATCCCACTACCGTCTTCGCCACTGACAAACTCAACTACGAGTTGGGAAGGTACTTTACCTACGCTGACTGCAACGATAAGATTAATCTACTACGCACTCGATTTCGTGTTTTCTGGTGGATCCTCGGGAAAGATGGCGTACGTTATCACGAATCAAGCAACACGGTAAGAGCACCTCCACATGTTTGGGATAATATTATCCAGGTAAACATAAATAATTCTTCCTCTTATCATATGTTTTTAAATGTTATATCTATTTTGGAGAGAGTAATAAATTTCCTTTTATACTGATTTATACAAATACAATGTTGATCAGGCAGAACCATTTGCCTTAGCGTACCACATGTATGGGGACCCTGATTGGCTTGAACTCCAAAAACTCTTTCGGGGAATGTACGATGCCCTAAACGAACCGAGTAAACCAATCATAGACCTCACCAAAGATGATGTACTGAGAGCGAGAAGGAAGAACAAAAAAAGTTACATCCTGTCTGGCAAGGAGAAGGTTATTATATTGGATTCTTCTGGGACTCCCCCTCCAATAAATTCTGGACACTGCTAGCAAGTGGCGGATGAACATGGTGACCGCTACTCTGAAAATTCGGTGAATCAAACCCCAACACTCTCTGATAACAATAGTATTTCACGCATTTCCGGTACTCGTCCTCCAGAGCACCTCCACCGCCTACCGCGCGGTACAAGCACCTCCTTATGTAGAGGCTCGAATAATGTTTAATATTTGCGCGATAGGTGATTTGTGTGTTCCTTTGATGCCCTAAGACTCGTTGACTATGTATGTGTTGATTGTGCTACATTAATCTTTAATTTACCGATGCTGGGATAATTTCCCAACTCTATTTATTTTATGTTAGAGCATGTCCACATTTATAGGGATATTTAATATCTAAATTCCTGAATTCGTATTATCCTCATTTAGAATGTGTTCTCAAATCTCATGATCATCTGAATGTGGCATCAATGTTAAGTTTTGATATCTTTATTTCTGTTGAGTGACCTCTACAAGTTGAATACTTGTGCATCAAACTGTTGATAAACGAGGGTTTTCATGAGGCAATTGTGCTTGATAATACTGAAAATTGATGCCCGAATTGTGAAATTTCTGTGCATGCATAAGAAATACAATGCTGAGTTTGGCTCCAAAGAGAGCATATTACACCAACAAAAGTTAATATCTTAGTGTTAATACTATACTACCCCTTGTTCCACACTACGAACAAATACGTCTAACAATCTATTAGAACGTGGTTTATCATAGTAAATAAATTTTATTTCATTTGTATATCTTACAAAGAATTATAGACCCTCTTCTTATAGGGTTAGAAATGATTTGTACAAGGAAAAGAGATAATTAGCAAGCTAACTTCAAGGATCTTGATTGATTTTGTCTGTGTGGTTGATCCTGAATTGGTTCTTCTTTCCAAGACTCCCCCTCAAGTTAAATGATGGGAAATCCGATACTCAACTTGCCGAGAACTTCTGCAAAACCTTTGGAGTTTATGGCTTTGGTCAAGATGTTAGCGAGCTGGTCTTCAGATCGTACAAATGGTAGTGCCACGATTCTACCCTTGATCTTCTCTTTGATAAAGTGTCTATCAACCTCGACATGTTTTGTTCTGTCATGTTGCACTGGATTCTGAGAGATACTGATGGTTGCCTTATTGTCACAAAACATCCGGCATGTCTTTGCTGAATGAAGATTTAATTCCATCAATAGTTTCCTTAACCAAAGAACCTCTGTTAAGACACTTTTGATTCCTCTGAACTCTGTTTTGGCACTCGAGAGGGCCACTACTTTTTGATTTTTGCTTCTCCAAGAGACAAGATTACCTCCAACAAAAGTAAAATACCCAACTGTAGATCTTCTGTCTATTGGATTTCCATCCCAGTCCGCATATATGTAGGCATGCATCTCTAGATGTCCAGTTTTTTTAAACAGCAGTCCATACCAAAAAGTTCCCTTCGGATACCTTATAATTCTTAGCGCAGCTTCTAAGTGATCAGCTTGAGGTCGGTGCATAAACCGACTCAGAATACCAACAGCATAGACAATATCCGGTTAGGTATGAGAAAGATAAATAAGTTTCCCTACAAGTCATTGATATCTCCCTCAATCTGCTAGTTTTGTCCCTTCCACAGTTCGTAGCCCATGATTCATAGCAATGGGAGTATCTGCTGATTTGCAATCTAGCATTCCTATCTCAGCTAGAATATCTAAAGTATATTTCTTCTATTTAATAAAAATTCCCCTTTTTGATTTGAGCACTTCGATCCCAAGGAGGTACTTTAGATTCCCCAAATCCTTCATCTCAAACTCTTTAAACAAATTATCTTTCAACTTCTTGATCTCCTCTAAGTCGTCACCTGTTATGATCATATCGTCTACATAAATAATCAAACAGGTAATAAGTTTACCTCGTTTCTTCAGAAATTAGGTGTGATCTGAATTGCTCTGCTGATACCCATACTTCTTCATAACTGTGAAAAACCTCCCAAAACAAGCCTTCGGAGACTGTTTAAGTCCATATAAAGTCTTCTTCAATCTGCAAACCTCGCCTTCTTCAAGCTCATCTGAGAAGCCCTGTGGTGCTTCTATGTAAACTTCTCCTTTTAACTCCCCATGAATAAATGCATTTGTAACATCAAGCTGATAAAGTATCCAATCCTTGTTGATGATAATAGAGAGAAGAGCTCTAACAGTGTTCATTTTTGCCACCGGTGAGAAAGTCTCTGCATAATCTGCATCCTACAGGCTTTTTTTCTTCTGGCAACTAGCATTTCTCCCATGTATGATTATAGGATAACGCATCCATCTCCTTTTCCATAGTGTTTTTCCAATATTTCAACTTGAGGTCCTATTCTACTATTTGTGTGATCTCTTCTTCATATAACGCTGCTTCGTAGGCTGTAGCAATTTTTGTCAGATTTCCCTGGGCGTAATTCCCAATAGAATACTGAGTATTCCTCTCGGTCTTCTCTGGGGTATATCGTTTGGGAGGAATACCCCGATTACACTTGGGTGGAAACACATATCGACCAATTTTACCATCTATTATATTCTCTTCCTGTTCAATCGCTTGAGAAATATTGTCAGAAGACTCAGAAATAATAGAGGTAGGCTCAGAAACCCTTACCTCAGATATCAGTGGTAGAGGAGACATAGGCTCTGGCAGCAGATCTGTAGATTGTGCTTCAATGTTTGAGATTGGCTCAGTGGCAAGGTTAACTCTCTCTGTTGGATCTACTTCCGGATCTGGCATTGGCAACCAACTTAGTAGGTCGACCTCACTTTCTTTCTCACTCCCCCCTGACTGCTAAGGTGGTTAGCATAAAAGAACTCTGTTTCAAGAAAATTTTAGTTTATGGAAGTTAAGATTTGACGAGTTTTTGGGTTTTAACATCTATATGCTTTTTGATTAATGCCATAAGCAACAAACACACACTTAACAGCGCAAGGAGAGAGTTTGGTTTGTTCGTGTTTGGGAATATGAACAAATACGGAGCAGCCAAAGACTAGAGGCTGAAGTATAAGGGCGAGAGGTATTTTCGCAAGGGTAGATAATTTTTGTAATGAAGTTTTAAGTTGGGGTGTCTTGGTAGGAACACGATTCCGAAGGTAGACAGAAGTGGCAATAGCTTCATGCCAGAAATATGTGGGTACACAAGACTCAATTATCATGACACGGGTCATTTCAAGAAGGATCGATTCCTCCATTCGGCAACACCATTTTTTTCTAAAGTATGGGGACAAGTGGTTTGGTGGACTATCCCTTTTTGCTGGCACAAGGATTTCATAAAATTATTGATAAATTCCCTCCTCACCCTCCCCCACCCCAACCAATATCGGATCTAAGTGTTTGAATATTTTTCTAAAATTGAGTTTGGACCATGGTACATAAATGTGTGAATTTTTCAAAAACTTGAGATTTATGTTTTAAAAAATATACCCATGTCATCCTAGTACAATCATCAATAAAAAGCAGAAAATATTTAAAACCTTGTCCTCCCACAACGGGTGAGGGACCCCAAACATCAGAATGTACCAAGGAAAATATAGAGCTAACTTGTGTCTTATTTGGTTTAAAGGATTGTCTGTGGCTTTTAGCTGAAACACAAATTTCACAAGATAATGTCTCAATTTGCACTAATTTAGAAAATAAAAGCTTGAGATAACCCGTGGAAGGATGCTCTAATCATCGGTGCCAAAGACAGGTCTCTCGGTCTGTAGTTCCATGAGCGAGCATCACTTTTCCTTGTTGAGCTATCTCATCCACATAGTACAATCCATTCCAGTCATTGCCACGCCCAATAATCTCCCCCGTCCTGATATCCTATAGAAAACAGAAGTGAGGATGCATCAACATTGTATAATTAAGTTCTTTTGTAACATGTCTAATCGACATTAGCTTATGAGAAAGTCACGAAACATATCGGCAATTTGACATCCGTAAAGTGGGAGAGATTTCTATAGTTCTAGCCCCTTCCACTCAAGTTAAGTCACCACTGGCGGTTTAAGCATGTGTTCGGAATGGTTTCGATGACTCAAGAATATTAGATTCGTCAAAGGTCATTGTATTTGTGGCACCAAAATCAAAAATCCATCCCCTATCCATATCCTGTTTATCACACAATTTTCGTGCTTGGTATGCAGTGGAAATATTTAAGGGATTATTTTTACATAATATAGGGTCAGCTTTAGTATTATGCAAAAAATTTGTCAGCACATTTTTACATAATATATGGTTAATTTTAGTATTATGTAAACGTTGGGGAATGTTTTATAAAACATGGGGTCATTTTTAGTATTATGTAAACATTGGGGGCTGTTTTATAAAATATGGGATCGGTTCAGCATTTTAATAGGAGCTAGGGGATTAAATTACAAATTAGAGGATAGAGAAGAGTTTAGTGGCAAACCACAAAACCCTATATCTGTTGTCTTCTCCCCTCTCTCGTAACAATCCGCCGCACTCCCACCAAACCCAACACCTGCTGTCCTCTCCCTTTTCTCTTCGGGCTGCTTAACGCTACCGCTGCTCCGACCACCTCTTGGCTATCTACCCCAATCGTTGATTTCCCCTTTGCCTCTGGGACTTTGTGGTTATCTTCCCACCAATCGGGATAGTGATTAACATGAATTTTTCCTTATTTTAGTAAGTATTTTAGTTAGTTTTTGTTATTAGTTTTGGTATAAGTTAGATAGATTAAGCATATTTTTGTATTTTTGTATCTCCATCTTATTTTGTTGTGTTTTGATCATTATTGATGCAAATGGGTGATTATTATTTGTTTTCCCCCCATACAACTACGTAACCAAAAGAGCTCATCACTAAATAGATCAAGTTTGACGATCGAGGGATGAAAACGAGCTATTCGGCAAAGAAGTAGAAATTATTACCGGTTAATGGTAAAGTTAGCGGTCTCTTATGTTACCGTTAACCATGAGGTGCAGCCGATCGACAGATGCAACAAGAATCGACTGATGGACAGAGAGTTCCCAGAAATTGTTAACGGTGTACTTAACGGTTACCTAATCATTATCCCAACAGTTAGGGAGCAACAGAGCATTTTAATGGCAGCATTAACGGTTACCGAATCGCTAGCTGGACCATTAAGTGCAGACATAAACCTTCAGCAAGAGTTAAGGGTAGCATTAACGGTTACTCTTACCGTTAACCCTAACTGTTAACGGGCCCAGGTTGGGATTTTTATGGTAACTTATGCTCCAAGTTTTGGAAACCTATAAATATCCTTCCATAATTCGTCTTGGGGATCACTTACACAAATCTAGGGGTGGCAAATCGGTCGTGTCGGGCTGTTATCAGGCCAGCACAGTAACGGCCCGACACGATAATTCCCGGCACGGGTACGACCCATTAATTTATCGGGCCTAAAACGGAAACACGAGACCGACACGATTGGAACCCGAAAAACCCTGCCCGGCACGTTAAGCAAGACATGAATTTTTTTTCCAATCAGTGGGCAGCAGTAAGATAGTTTTTGACTGATTTCCTGAATCCTATAAATAAACTCTACTTACACCCAATAATTACACACAAATTTTCATCAAGAACAAAAGTATCAAGTCCCAATAACACCCAATAAATACATACAAAGTTTCATCAAGAACAAAAGTATCAAGTCCCAATAACGGTACATTGACTTGAACTCAAAGCATACCAAATAACATATTAAATAAGCATAAAGTCATTATCAAAGTCAAAATAACAAAAAGAAAGTTTAATTCTTCATTCTTGGTTTCAAACGATCTTCATTCGACTTCTTCCATATCAACGTCCTCCAACCTATTCAATATTCACGAGACGTCGATAAATCAATTAATGAAACCAAGACAATGACGAGCAATAAGTTATTTTATTGCGACTGTAAATCATGCAATAATCGAATGTAAATCATGCAAAATATATTTCTCAAAAAATATATAATCGACTGTATATCACGCTAGTTCTTAAAAATTTGAAAACACAACAAACTTATTTTTTCACGGCAAAAAAACACTTATTTCTTCCAAATCTCTAAAAGCAACCTGCTGCAAATTTCACTGCTCAATAGCACTTTCTTGTATTCCCCAGCACTGCCTCCGACAGAAAATGCAAGAATAGCCAAACATAAGAAATTAAAACACTAATAATACCATTACTAGTAGCAAGAGTTACGTGAGTCGGTTCCGTTTACAATGACGAATTTGAAATAAATTACCATCTCCCACAAATCACAGGTACTCTTTTTAGAAATTCTAATTAAACCCTTGTCTTTTTTTTCGTCTTTTAACTCAATTTAATTAATATTATTGGTTTTTTTTGTTAAGCTCCTAATTAGCATTTCTTAGATATCATTTCTGATTTGAATTTTCTATTAATTATCAAAACAAACAGGAAGTCAGATTGTGAAGGATAATGAACCTAACCTCTCCAGGTAAAGTACTATGAATTCATAATTTATACTATGAATTCATAATTTCTAGACATGTCAAATTTGACTGCGATAAATGAATACTAATGAGTTTAGCGGACCAGTCTTATTCCCAATCCCGAGGATACCACAAATAGACTAAGGCATTATGCTAGAACTATATGAAAACATTATATCATAGATTAAAGTCGAAAGAAGTTAACACCTGACTAACGGGATCTCATGAAAAAAAATGCTTGCCTGAAACACAATAGTTAACTACCAACTGTTTCATGGGAATCGGACCATAAAAACATAGTTGAAAGAAAAGCTATTGTAGCATTTTCAACACTGAAACAAAGGCCGACCTTGAACTTTCAGGCGGCCATGGAAAAAAGAAAATAAAGGGGCCCTTGTATGTATATTACAAAAAATATATATATATTATAACTCCAACAAAAATCAAACAATAATCTCCAATTTGACTAAATTACAAAGCATTCGAAATTAAAAATAATCATCAATCTTATTTGTATTCGAGACAAAGATAGACAGATAATCGAAAAAATGGTTAAAGATTAAAAAACTTAGAAGCTTTACCGTATACAGGCTGGTGATTGTAGATCGATAGTACTCGGAATCAATCTCTGCAACAGCGGATACGCAGAGTCCGAACTTCGCAGAATTGGTGAACAAAGGAAGCGGGCAACGAAGGAGTGCGATGCGACCAGTTTGGTTTGAGGAGTGGGAGCTGCTGATGCGACCAATTCGGATTTGAGGAGAGGGAGCTACTGCTGCTCTGAACAAGCGGGCGGCTGAATGAACATAAATAAAACCCTAGTTCTTTGTATATCTATTATCAAAAAGCGAGCAGGGCACTAAAAATGAAGTGTATTTATTTTATGTTTTTTATTAATAGTGAAAAATAAAAATATAGCCTTTTTACTTACCGGGCCATAACGGGCCTTATCGGGTTTTACCGGGTTGACCTGATAACAACATGAATTTTAATGGGCCTTATCGGGCTGGCCCGATAAGGCCCGAACCTTTAAGCCCTGGCCCAAGCCCTATAATTTCGTGTCGTGTTCGTGCGGGTCAATCGTGTCGTGCCTTAAGTTTCTACCCCTACACAAATCCTAGGTTTTCTAGATGCAGAGAGAGTCCGTTTCCATCGGCCGTTACGTAGCTAGAAGACCGAGATTGAAGACTTAAGTTCACGAGTCCTAAAGCTCCTTCCTTCATTCGTGATTCATTCTTCAATCAACATCGTCGCTCTTTTCTCCGGAATAGCTGGAGATTTACTGCTTTTCATAGGTCCAATTAGTACTCTAAACCTTTTTAATCGCTTTCTAGTTTAGTTTTTCGTTAATTAATGCTTTTAGATAATTGTTCTTTAATTTCGAATTTCGTACTTTTGATGCTTGACACTTTGGAATTCTTGGATTATAAAGTTCATAATATTTCGTTTTAAATTTAGTTTTATTTTATTCATGCTTGTTGTTTAGTTTAGTTTATTCATGCTTGGTGATTTTAATTTTAATTTCATTCATGCCTTTTAATTTCCAAAACTTTAATTCATAGCTTTTTAGTTGATTATGCTTTTGAAATTCTAGTTGGTTAAATAGTTTAAGATAACTAGATCAAGTTAACTAGTTTTTATTAATTGCTCTTGGTTTTCAATTCTTAGTTTATAAAATCAAAAATGAAAAAAAAAACCCAATTATACATGTTCGTGTGTGAATTTGTGATTAAACAAACATCTGAGATTCGAATTGTTTGTTCCTTGAGAATCAACTCGGTTTAAACTTACCCACTTACAAGTGAACTCGTACTCTTGCGAGCAAGCTTTAAACATTTGACAAACATATTATAAAAGTAGGTACGTTAAGCTTGAATCAAAATATTTGGCACCGTTGCCGAGGAACAAGTAAAGGTTTTAAAGATGTTTGTTCGTATTACTTTTTGTTTAACCATCTATTTGTATAATTGAAGTTCGGACAAGTTTTGCCATTTGGTAAGTTTGATTTGTTGTTGAGTACATGCAGGGTAGACGATCACTGCGACTAGAACTTACCCCATTTATTGACAATATTCATCATTTCAATCTAGCAAGACCCAAGCCTATTAGCGTTTCTGCAAGTGATTCTTCCATCTCTACCGATTTTGTGTGCCATGAGATTTTTAAAACATTGTCAAGAAGATTGAATTTTGTTCAGTCTGAGCACACCGAAGATGAACCACCAATACCTCCACCACGCCTCAATAGGGATGAATACGGTACTGAGCCAATTCATACCGGAGGTCCAGTGCAACCTAGATCTTATTGGGAAGATCTCCAGCGGAATATGGAAAACAGAGACAGAAATGAGTACAAAATGAGGATAGAGACATGGGGAGGGAAAATCGATGTAACGAACGTGCTAATAATTACGAATGAGACGTTTGGACCGGAAAACAAGATATTCGAGCCGAAAGCATCCAGGATCGACTGAAAAGCTCCAAGTCGACTGCCCGATCGACTGAACGAGCTCCAAATCGACTGTCGGGCAGTAGCTTCCCCCGTTTTGGCAATGCAGTCGATCGACCGCGACACTGAGACTTCAGGAATTTTGAGCATTTTTGACGATTTTTCCCCTACAAACAACTATAAAAAGCCTACATATTTCACCTATGAAGAAACAACTCCCCTCCCAACCCTAACTTGGGTTTGAGATCAGAATTACTCCCAAGCTATTGGATAATTCTCTTTTCTTAGGTTTTAGATTCAAATTCAAGCTTTGATGTATTTTCATTTCTAGATTTAGATTTACTTTCATGCTTGTCCTTGGGTTTGTAAGCCTAAGAAGAATCCAAATACTCCTATGGATTGCTACTTTTGATTGCAGTTACATTCAAGCTTTGCTTCCTTTCTTAATTCAAGTAAGTTTCCTTTCAATTTCATGTTTTGTGCTTTAATTCCATGCTTTGTTCTTCATTTCCATGCTTGTTGTTCATTTTATGCTTTTTGTCTTAGCACCTTGAACTCATGTTAAATCTTAAGAATTGGTTATGGAATCTAGATGAGTGACACATCTAGATCATAGATCGGGTCTTGGATCGTCTTGATTTTGAGATTTTGCTATGCTTTATTTGCAATTTTATTTTCATGCATAGTTTTAGGTTAAGTCTTAGATCTACTCTTTGTTGCTTGTTATTTTCCTTAAAGTTTTAAACTTTCATGTCAACTCTCATTGCTCTTTCTATCCATTCTTTCAATTCTTGCTAATTTGCATTATTTGAGTTTTTATGCATAGTTGTACCTTGTGTTTGCATGCTTGTACTTGGTGAAACATTGCATTTTATTGCTTATTTTCATTATTATGTTGCATTTTCTATTTGAGGCATACGACAAGGCATCCTACCCTCTTGTTATTTAAATTCCTTTATTTTCATTTTCCTTTTATTTTTCCAAGGTTGAAACACTTTGATTCTTACAATTGAATCGAGTTCCGATAATACCAAGCCAAGAACCCATTGATATATTTAAATACCACTAAAACTCTTCTAACAAAATGGCACCGTTGCGACTCGGCTTGGTTAAGGCTTTCGATTTTGTTGTAGTTTCATTGTGTTTTTAGCTTGCTTTGTTATTTGACGTTTTTATTAAGTATATTAGGTAATTTTAGCTATGGTGGATACATTCCCAACTTAGGAGGGCATGGTGAAAACCATGTTGGGAATGAGATTTTGTATAATTGCCTTGGAAACATGGGAGGGCATGGTGCAAACCACGTTGCCAATGGTGATTTCGACTATGGGCAACCCATCACGGGAGGGCATGGTGAAAACCATGTCGGGTTTAGCAACTCCTCGAGTTCGGTTGATCCATATGGAGGATTTGGTACTCCGACTTACTTCCCGAACATGCATATTCCGACTTTCGAGCCTTATGGTAGGTATAATGTTTCCAATCATTGCACGAGCTTGTCTATGTATGGCTTTGCGAGTTCGAATGAGTATAAGGGTGGCCAAATTCCGAATCCCGGCCTATATGATGGTTCTCTCACTTCCAATTTTGATTATGCCCCATTTGGTGCCACCAATATCACTCATTATCCCGATCCATATGCGTACTTCGGAGGTTTGAGCTCCAATAACCAAAATGCCCCTCCCGCCTTCGATATTCCGGTGCATGATCCTATACCGCCCCCTTATCCGACTCTCTTGGACATTTTGCAACAATTGAATTCGTTTACCACTACGTTGGCCTCATATGATGCTAAGTTAAATGCTCTTGATGCTACGATGGACCAATTAGCAAGCGATGTTGATATGCTTAAACGAGCTCATGCGGATTCCTTACTCATGGACATGCTCCGAGAGTTAGTCGAAGAAGCTTATATGATGGAAACGAGGCTTGAGGAGGAGGTTGGCTCGGACTTCGATATTGAAGGATATTTTGAGGATAATGCGCCCCTTATTCTTAACGATGAGTCTGTTGTGCCTCTATGTGCCCCGGTTTATGTGTAGATGATTCTCAATGTGTCGTTGAGGGCAACGATGACTTTATAGAGGGGGAGGTGGGGGTTATTAATGATAGGATTGGAGAATTTGAAGATTTTCTTGGGGTGGAGATTGATGATGATGGGTTTGGAGTCGATTCCATCGAGAAGCTTGAAGATTTTCGTGGTGTGGAAATTTTTGATGCTAAGATTAAAGAGTACCATGAATATATCGGTGATTTGTTCGATTTTAGCTCTTATATCTTCATGAGTAGTGAGGTGAGAGAGTATGTTGTTAGTTGATGAGAAATGTGAAGGAAATCGATTGTGAGTTTTGGGTTTTGAGTTTCTTATACAAAAAAAAAAAAGAAAAATACTCCAACACAAATTACGAAAAGTGATAAAGCGTGCGTTCAAGTCAAAAGCCATAATTTAAAAGCTAAGTCTAGTAAAAAGAAGCCAATTCAAAAAGCTTTTAAGTGTTGTGAAAATAAAATCGGAAAAGCGTGTGAAAGTACAAAAGGGTTTCGAATGAAAGTGTGGTAAATTGGGAAAGGTGAAGGGATTATAAGCTTTGGGTTTTAAAAGTTAGGGTTTTTGTGTGTTATTGATAACGTTTGATCGTGTGTTAGCCACTATATCCAAATGTTCCATACCTTACCAAAGAGTCAACATTACAACCCATAATAAAGACCTCTTTCGATTCTTATTTGGTCATGTGCTGTGAGAAATTTTTAGCGTTCGATTTGTGTAATCTTGACAAGGTGCATGTATTGACCGACTTGAGCGTAAACACGTCCTATATACTACACACTTGAGCAAATTGAGCGAACACCCTCAAGATTCCCTTGGAGAGGAAGTCATCGATTTGGGTTGCATTTGAGAAAGAGTAATACGATCAATGCTTGACGATAGTGAGTCTATGTTGATAATCCCATCATATTAATAAGTATAAGCACAAGGATTTTTCTTCTTACATAATGTCCATTGCATGTACACTCTCGATTCTTTTCGTTGTTTGAGGACGAACAAACCGATAAGTGTAGGGTAGTTGTTTTGCATGTAATTGTTGTGATTTTGCTAGTATTTTTAGTTAGAAATTAGCGTTTTTTTAGTCGTTTTGAGTCGTTTATTCTAGTTCTTAGGTCATTTTCTTGTTTATTTGCTTTTAGTCTTAAAATGTACAAAGAGTGAAGATGTTTAAGCTATTTTTGGGTTTATAAGTTTGAATTCTTGTTTGTAGGTGGCTAAAAGGATTATATTCACTCTGCGGATGTTTTGGACCGGAAAATGAGAAATTCGAGCCGAAAGCATCCAGGATCGACTGAAAAGCTCCAAATCAGCTTCCCGATCGACATAAAGAGCTCCAAATCGACTGCTGGGCAGTAGCTTCCCCCGTTTTGGCAATGCAGTCTATAGACTGCTTTGCAGCCGATAAACTGGCCAGTAGATAGACTGCATTGCAGTCGATCGACCGCGACACTGAGACTTCGGGAATTTTAAGCGTTTTTTAAGATTTTGCCCCTACAAACAACTATAAAAAGCCTACATCTTGCACCTATGAAGAAACAACTCCCCTCCCAACCCTAACTTGGGTTTGGGATTAAAATTACTCTCAAGCTATTGGATAATTCTGTTTTCTTAGGTTTTAGATTCAAATTCAAGCTTTGATGTATTTTCATTTCTAGATTTAGATTTTCTTTCATGCTTGTCCTTGGGTCTGTAAGCCTAAGAAGAATCCAAATACTCCTTTGGATTGCTACTTTTGATTGTAATTACATTCAAGCTTTGCTTCCCTTCATAATTCAATTAAGTTTCCTTTCAATTTCATGTTTTGTGATTTAATTCCATGCTTTGTTCTTCATTTCCATGCTTATTGTTCATTTTATGCTTTTTGTCTTAGCACCTTGAACTCATGTTAGATCTTAAGAATTGGATATGGAATCTAGATGAGTGGCACATCTAGATCATAGATCGGGTCTTGGATCATCTTGATTTTGAGATTTTGCTATGCTTTATTTGAAATTTTATTTTCATGCATAGTTTTAGGTTATGTGTTAGATCTACTCTTTGTTGCTTGCTATTTTCCTTAAAAGTTTTAAACTTTCATGTCAACTTTCATTGCTCTTTCTATCCATGCTTTCAATTTTTGCTAATTTGCATTATTTGAGTGTTTATGCATAGTTGTACCTTGTGCTTGCATGCTTGTACTTGGTGAAACATTGAATTTTCTTGCTTATTTTCATTATTACGTTGCATTCTCTATTTGAGGCATATATTTCAATTCCTAGCTTAGTAATTAGTTTAACTGATTTATTTTCATTTTCCTTTTATTTTTCCAAGGTTGAAACACTTTGATTCAACACCACTAAAACTCTTCTAACAGTTAGCTGCAGAAAATTAACATTACGAAAGGGAGAATTATGAGAGGTACGTGCATGACAATAATTATGTGAGGCCTCATGACAAAGATCGTGCCCCGCGGCGCGCTCCGCTATTGTTTTGGGACGGACTGCCCGAGACTTTGAATAAGAACCCACCATATTAACCAACTTTCGACGTTTCATGGTCATGCTCCTGAGGACCCGTTGGCATTTCTAAAGGAGTTTTATGTTGAAGTTAGTAGAATTCCGGCTATGGGACTTCATCACGAGGAGTTACGAATGATATGTTTCCTAAGATGCCTGAAAGATAAAGCTAAGTCTTGGCTTCTTTCTCTGGAGCCGAGATCACTGACAAACTAGGATATGATTAATGATTAGTTTTTGAACCAGTATTATTCGGCTTAGATGACAAGCCATTTTAGGAGACAATTGCTAACTTTGATCAGCAAGATGGGGAGTTATTCCATGAAGTGTAGGAGCGTTACAAGACACTTTTGAAAGCTTGCCAACATCACAACAATTCCCCTGATATGGTTAATCAATTTTTCTACGAAGGTTTATCACATTTATACAGGAGCCAAGTCAAGACTACTTCTAGAGGTTATTTTGGGGACTTGACCGCTTCGGATCCTAAGAAATTATTCGAAAAGATGAGCGATAAATCAAGGCAAATAAATTCTCGGCCTCGAAAACTTAAGGTCAGTGAAATATCTATACCTCGAGGAAAAGGCGACAAAAGATTTGATGAAATAGCCAAAGAGATGGCGGCCTCGAAGGCCGAGATCGCATCTTCGAAAAAGGGATATAAAGTGTGTGCTCGATGTGGAGTACCAGGTCATTTTGCGAATGTGTGCACGGTGACGTTCAAAGAAGAGTAACATGAGGAATTTAACGTCGTTCAGAATTACACAGGCTAACACCCTAATACAGGGAAGAAATTCACAATGAATTATGATTCTTACTCGAACTCATACAATCCAGGATGGCGTGATCACCAAACTTGAAGTATGGTCCTGGGAACCCAAACCATGTGTCGATTCCTCCGCAGAACAATCCATAACACCTGCCCACACCATCACAAGGCACGTTTCTAACGACAGGGCAAGCACCTCCTCCAGTACAACCGAACGATCAACTATTAGTATGGCAGCAAAATCAAGTGGCTGAGACCATTCGAAATCGTGATGGACTTGCGCAATTAACTGTGTAGGTGAATGACCTATCTAAGAATGTGAAAAATATGGAGCATTTGCCTATGCAGATGAGCGACCACTCTAAGAATGTGAAGAACTTGGAAACGGTGATAAGTCAAATGGCAGCATCTATAGCAAAATTGTTGAACGAGAAGGACAAAGTTCCTAGTCAAATAGAGCAGGCCTCAGCTGTTCAGATCCTTCAAAGTGGAAAAATGATTGATAATGGCTTAGTAGATCATGATGAAGAAGAAGAGGTGGCCGAAATTCCGACACTGACTCAACCAAATGAAGACATACCTAAGCCGGTGGAGATGCAGAAGTCACCAAATCGATATTTTTCAGGATCCATTAAGGGGAAAATTCCGAACAAAGTACCCACTCAAACGACAACCAATGATTCCATTTAGTTCTCGAATGCGTAGCAAAATCAAGTACCGCCACAATTCGCGATACAATTCCTTTTCCCAATCGCCTACGACAAGCTAAAGAGAATAAAAAGTTCATGGAGCTTACAATTTGCTGAAGAACGTTAATATCAACCTTCCTCTGCTAGGTGTGATAAAGACGATATCAGCCTATGTGAAATTTTTCAAGGAGCTCGTTTCAAGCGATAGGTGTTTGGCAGCTAACCAGCGAGTGGAGTTGACGAAAGTGGTTAGTGCAGTTTTCAAGAAACCATTGCCTCTTAACGAAAAAGACCCAGGGAGTTTTTGTATCACTATTTCACTGGAGAATGGGCAGACAACACAAGGTATGCTTGATCTCGGCGCCGGCACTAATTTGATTCCTTATTCTATTTACAAATAATTGGATCTTGGGCCGATGAAGCCAACCACCATGCGACTACAATTGGTGGACCGATCGATTAGGCACCCTCTAGGTATTGTTGAGGACGTTTTGGTGCAGATTGGTGAGTTAGTGGTTCCAGTTGACTTCATAATTTTGGTTGTTGGAGAGGTGCTGAATGAAAACAAGGTGCCTATCATTATGTTGGGTCGTCCGTTTATGTTTATGTCTCATGCGGTGAGAGATGTGAATAAAGGTAGAATGACTATGTCGGTTTTTGGCGAATCGGTAAGATTTTCACTAAAGGATATCCAAATCACTCCTTCTTCTTTCATGTAGGGTGAGTGTTCGTTTCCTGGTCCTATTGCATCTTGAGTACAAGAGCTTCAATGTATAAATGTTATAGACAAGTCATGCGTCGAGGCCGACAAGGATCTTTTGAGTGGGGAGGAATTAGCTGAATTACTTGGGATTAATGTTAAGTAATATTAAAGATGGTCTCGAAGATATTAATGTTGAACTATGCGAGATGTCTATCACACCTGAAATTAAGCCGAAGGTGGAATCGAAACCACTACCTAGTCAGTTTAAGTGTGTTTTTCTCGACCCCAATGAAAAAATTATGACGAAGTCGCAAACTCATGATGTGGTGGAGTCAGAGGATCCGCCTCAAGCTAGAATTAGATCGCACAAAGTCGTGTCGAGCAAGCGACATTAAAAGTTGCGCTTCTTATGAGGCAAGCCAAGCGTTTGTATTCTTTTCCCTTTTCTTTTGATTTTTCTTTTAGTTTTCTTTCTTTTCTTTTTTCTGTATATATTTTGTTTAATTGAGAAATTTGCTATGGTGCGTTGATGCATGTTTTCATGTACAGAAAAATCGGAAAATGGGCCAATTTTGGAAACCTAATGGTAGGATAGTGGTCGCTCCTACCGTTAGCGTGCTTTTCAGGCTTAATGACGAGGATCAACCGCTAACGTTTCCGATAGCAACAAAAAGAGCCACTTAGCAGTAGCCCTTACCGCTAAGGCTACCGTTAACCACAAACAGAGAGCCCTAGCGATCGAGTTAGCAGTAACCTCAACTGCTAGGGTAACTGCTACTGCATTTTAGGCCTAGCCCATAGTAGGAGATATAAGTACAGAAAGTCAAGGATTTTTGTTAACTGTAACCCTAACCGCTAGTGAGGAAAGAAAAGTACCATCACCACCAAATTTTCATCTTCATCAACACGCTGCACTTCGGCATACTTAGAACCTGCAATTCAACGAGTTTGGTCGCATTCCAGACACAGTTTTCTTCAAAAACAATGGAGCAAGACGAGGCCATCTTCTCGGAAATTAGAGTGTCTTGGCCTTGAGCTCTAATTGAACTGCTTGGATTTGGAATTGAAGGAATTGTGTTAATATTGGTGTGAATTTTGGGTAAAACCGCCGACGAAGTTTTTTGCACACAAAGTGTTCGACAAAAAGCTAGTAGTTACAACTAATGGTTACAGAGACCGCCAGCATACTGTTAGCGGATAATGGTACCATTAACTGTTGGGTTGACAGCTAACCCAACCGTTAGCAGCTTCTGTCGGCAGATTTTTGCATTTTATCGTGCTAACGATCGAGGTCGCATTCTGACTGATTATTCGAGCCGCATTTCGGCTGTTTTTTTTCTTCAACAACTGAACCATGTCTTCATCTCAACCGAACAAGAAGAAGAATATCTAGAGAAGAAAGTGGGAGCAAAGTTCAAGGTGTTTGACGACGAGGTCAATTTATAGAACACCTTGATGAATCAGATGATCATCAACCCGATGGTGATCGACATAGATGGTGGCTGGTTTGCCAAGGCTGAGCATAACGATCCTTTTACTAAGCAGCTCGCATAATACGTCAAAGCTCTCGACTGTGTTGAGTGGGACCAGATCCAAGTCCTGGCCTACGAGCAACTGATGCTCGAGTTCTATACTTCTTTCAAGATTTTAGCCGACTACACACTGAGGTGCCGATTCAGAGGAAAAGAGTACACGTTCGGCGCCAACGCAATTGAGGGGTATTTTGGTTTTAGTGGGAAGATGACCCTGGATGAATGCGATGGCACGTATAAGGAGAGATGATTTTGGGAAGAGATCAAGCTCCCGGGCACCGAGGGGAAGAATCAACAATACCCCCTCACCTTAGTTCAAGATAACGCCCTCAACGCGGCCTATCATTTTTTCTCACGCTGCGTGCTCGGCATGGAAGAGCCAACGCTTGTGAACGAAGATGAATTATATGCACTGTGGTGCATGAAGAGAGGAAAGCCCATCCAAGTATACCCCCTCATCATTCGTAGTCTGAGAAATGTGAAAAATATGAACACAGAGAGGCCCGTTCCGATGTCCCATGGCACGTTTATCATGAGCCTCGCTACAATGTGCATATACTCACTGATGAAAGACGATGTCGAACAAAATCCTCAATCGTTGGAATTCTAGTTGAGGGTAGTGCGAGTTCTGAGAAAACCGAGAGGGGTGAAGTTGACAGTGATGACCCTATAGAACTATCGAGAGCGAGACGAGGAGGAAGACGACAGGAGCCGAGCGGAGACTGGTGAAGATATTGGGACCGACACTTTGACTTGGGGTGAGTCTGATGATAGATCGGTGGGCGAGTCATCTCGTATAGGGAGGGACAATTTCGACTCTTTCATGGCCGATTACACGATTTTTAAGATGAATGTCTATGATAGACTTTAGGTTGTCAAGGAAGACGCTCACGGGGTGAGGCAAGATGCCAGTTTGGCTTATGAGGAGGCCCGCCTTGCGCATGAGGATGCCCGTCTGGCTCGTGATGCTAGCGAAGGGAATCGTGAACTTTTAAAGACTTTAACGGCTAAATTTGCTCAGTTTCATATGGATATGATGAGTCATTGGCCACCTGCCTCGCCTCCTCCAGATTCGATAGATGTCATCCCGTATCAAGGTCCCTACGATCATATGCTGCCCGGGAATTGAGGAGAGTGGTTGGTTGGAGAAACATTGTATCTTTTATTGCTTTTTATTTTTGAAAATTCAAAAAAATTGAAAATTCAAAAAACCCAAAAATATTAGTTAGTTTGTTATTTGTTTTCTTCGTTTGTTTGTTTTTCGTAGTTTTTAGTCAGGACAATCGAATCACAAGAACCAAGACGACGACCAATTGCACGACTTCGACGTGAAGCGACTCGACTATTTTGGTCTTAAGGGACATTTTCTTACTCTTTTCCTCCTTATATATATATATATATATATATATATATATATATATATATATATATATTTGTGGCAATACAGAGATTGCCAAGTTTTTAGAGAGGGGGAGGGTCGAGTTTGATTTGTAATTCTTAATTGTGCAGTATTAAATTCGTATGGTCTGTAATAAAGTAATTTAAAGAAAATATTACATCATAGACGACCCTCCAGTATCATCTTCACCATGACCTCCTTGTACTCGTCGGATATGCTAAAGAAAATATTCAGGTCCTCAGTGGTCTTACATATTTTTTTCGAGATCGCCAGCTTGTCATCGACACCAAGAAACTGCATTTGATTTAATGCATCAAATACAGTTTTGCGATGTTGTTTTGCATCTTGGTGAAATCCGATTCGGTCACACAAAACCCCAAGACGAGCATCTGTCTTAGAGAGTAGAAGGACTCCATCAACTCGTAGAAGCGATTTTCCAATGTCTCGTATGACTTTCTTTTTCTAGTCTTGCACTTACGTACGTTAGGGCTATCTCTGCATATGTTGCCGAACCATTTTCCAGACCTATCCCCTTGCTTAAAGATTCGCAACTCGTAGAAACCTTTTGCATCGACACCTGTTGCTCTATCTTTGCCGAATATTTCTATCCATTCCTTAAGGAATGGCCAGCTCTTGTATCTCATTGACTTTTCAGCGGGATCAAGTTGTGGAGGGGTATTTTAAAAAACCAAAATGAGTACAAATATAGAGAACTCGGGAACTTTGGGACAATTCTAAAAAATTCTTATATACCTTGATATAGTCATTCCAGATGGCATCCTTTCGAACGATAATAGTGTTTGCCATGTCGTTCCAACCAAAACCTGAGTGTCCTTGCATCATAGTTAGGGATCCGTAATGCTTCTTCCACATGTGTATTTTAAAACTGATATGTGGCTCAGCTTTAATGTTCGATCCCGAAAAATGTTGAACCATATGCTTCTCAAGCATCATAGTGTAGCCTGCCTTGAACCCATTTTCTTATTTCCATCCTCGCAAAACAAGATCCTTCAAACCATCGGCGAGCCTCTTCTCTTATTCAACACTCTAAGCACGCCTGCTACTACGTCTTAAACTGGACTTTACAATGTTGGCAGAAGAGTTCATGGTATTCCGGCTATTTAGAAACTAATTCAAAAGCCGTACAATGTCTACTTTAGCATGACAATGATATATTCAATACTTATAATAGTGTAAGTCCACAACAATTTAAACATAAAATATTCATTCATAACCGACTTCCTCCAAGTACAACCCTCCTATACCACTCCATTACATGATCAAAATTCACAAGCACCACATACAAAGCTATCTAGATTTGAAAATTGAAATATTTCATACTAATTGAAATTAGTGCAGAATGAAGTCATGCTCCAACGATATAGTCATTGTACATCAACTTTGCAAATGAATCTCTCCAATCTTTCCACTCTTAGGTAGGTTCAACCTGGTCTATATTATCGTCTACTGCATTATCAACATTACTATTAGTCGTATCGCACTCAGGTACTCAATGGGTCTACATCCATTGCGCCTCGAATAAAATTATGTAACAAGAAACATGCCATGATGATCCTATTCTGACGTTTGATGCTATATAATGCGGGACTCCGGAGAATGGCCAATCTCATCTTTAGAATGTTAAAGGACCTCTCAACTGAATTTCGAGCCTTCGAATGTCGCAAATTGAAAAGCTCTTTATAATTTTGTGGGCCTCGAGGACCGGTGGACCACTCATCCAAATGATATTGCACAACTCTATAAGGTGTGAGAAATCCAGGACCGTTGGTGTAACAACAGTCACATAGATAATAGTTTCTTGTAAATAACGTGTGTGATAAGAAATATTTAATTGACATGTAGCCCCAATAAAAACAAATTTTGGGCGCTTCTGTTTATAGTATTCAATGATACACTATTTACAATTCTCGAGACTATTTGTTGTGTATGTGTAAGAATATTACTAGTTGGTATTTTTAATCCGTTCGACGTAGTGATTGCATCACGAAGGATTCGACTATCAGCAGCTGAACCCTCCCACCCAGTTAGCACAAAAATAAATTTCATCATGCGATCGCACACCCCGAGAACATTAGCAGAAACTTGTCCTCTTCGGTTGCAATAACGTGGCTTATCCCTAAACGGAACATGAACTTGGACATACGTTCCGTCCTATGCGCCTAAGCACCGCTACATATTCAAGAGGTATAGTCATAAACACGTAATGACTCGCTACAGCCTATCTCATAGAGGTAACATTTAAACAAGAATTTATGACCACGTTAATCGGTGGTGTAGTACCTTGAACCATTTCCAATTGATTTCGGTACAAGTTTCATCGATTGCGCTCGGTTCAACAGCAAAAATGGGGTATACCTTTAACATTGCATCAAGGACACGATGGAAATTCTTCAAGATATTCAGACCAGGCCGTTTGAAATCATATTTAAAAGTAACATTTTTTTAATGATGAGTTAATACAGAGAGAAATATGGCAACTTGTTCGCTAACTAAAAGATTTTGGGACGGGACTAAACCACCAAGGTTCTCGAAGTAACACAACCTAGAGACGGCATTCCAATCCATTCGTAGTTGCTCAACACACGTCCTATCACTCACATCAATTAATATTTGTAAATTCTTAATCTGATAGGGTAGTCAGTCAAAAACTAGCTCACGTTATCCTCATCCATTGTTCGACAACGCTTCCGATGGGGTCCCAGAAATCTTCCACGACAGAGCCATACCAACAATAGAGATATTTATAAGGAGTACATCAGTTCCTCATTGATGAGAACCACAGCAACTTCATCTTCATTGCGGTCCATAATAAGTGAACTTAATTTAAAATAATCAAAAAGAGATCAGAGTTCAATTCCCATTGCACACTAACAACCAACTATACACTAAATACCAATAAAATAAACGTAAATTCATATTCCAATGTGTACGTAAGTTAAAAAACTAAATATGAAATACACATATCACATGGTTTACAGACCATAGTACATGATACCCCACTGAACAAGTAGTTTCAGTTTACAATAATATTTCAATTCCCAAAAAAATAAGGTCTCACAGTCACGCATATCGTGAAACAAAAATTGAAGTTGGTTTACACAAACCTGGCAGATGAAAACAAATCCAATGTGTATGTTACTGCCCAGTTACCCCCGTCTGTTCAAAAACTCGAATTCTCTCACCTAGAAATATATGAGGGTTAGTAGATCAATTATTTGGTGCAGATGAGATACAGGAGATTTGAACACACCCACAAATCTACTAATAGTGGCAGAATCAGAGGGATTTTCATACTTGAGTAAACAATCCTTGTCCAAACAATTACACTACTCCATAAAATACACATTCACAACACGCATCAATTTCACGATCTACTGATTAGCGCAAATTTGTCCTTATTTTTATTAGTATTTTAGTTCATTTTTCTATTTATTTTTGGCATGAGTTGGATGATTTAAGCCTAATTCCGTATTTTTATACTTCCAGCTTATTTTACCGCATTTTGATCATAATTGATGAGGATAGGTGATTATTTGTTATTTTTTACCTTACAGCTAAGTAACCGAAAGAGTTCAGCGCGTAAATAGATGAAGTCCGATGTTCAAAAGTGGAGAACGAGCTTTCCAGCGAACAAGTTGCAGAAAGATCGTGAAAATGAGACGTACTCTCAGTAGCGTCGGTCGACGCGAGTGTCAACGCTACGTCGACGCGGATCCTACCCACGACGGTCGACACTAAGTCGACGCTAAGCCGACGTAACTCTCTGAAGTCGATCCAAGGGTGTGTCTGTTGACGCCCAAGTCGATGCAACTTGCTGTTGCGTCGATCCATGATCGCATTGGTCAACGCCCCCACCCAATCGACGTGAGCGCACAGGCAGTGTCGACGCCGAGCTCCAACACGCGTTGGTCGATGAAAAGTCGACGTGGCTGCCCAGAAATGCATTTTTAGGTTTTCTTGTGCGCCAAGACATGCTATATCTATAAATACCCTTCATATTTCGGATTTTAAGGAGAGAGACGACTATGTAGGGTTAGAGAGCACATAAACAACGCATTCACACACTCTGTTACGAAGATAGGGATCGAGATTGAATACTCAAGTCCGTTACGTTCAAGATTCACTTCAAATCAAGATCTCTGTTCCAACTCCGGATTCGCTGGAGATTTTTATCGCTTTTATTAGTTCCAATAAGTTTTCTAAACTCTTAGTTAATTCTAGAGTTAGATAATTAGTTTTTAATTTACTTTATGCTTAATACTATGGATACTTTGGATTCATCAAGTTATTTATGCGAACTAGTTTATGCTTAATTTTATGTCTTAGATTCTTATGATTCAATTGCTTCATGATAGTTTCTTACATTCATATTCTTGGATTTGTTACTAGAATCGATTAGGTCTAAACCATCACGTTGTTTTATTACTAGTTTAATCATTACTTAGTTCTTAGGTTTAAGTAGTTTAATTATTATTCTTAGTTGGTAATCTAGTATAAGATAATTAGTTTAATTAGTTTTTAATATTGCTTAGTTTTAAATGATCAAATCAAATCTTTAAAAACCCCCAATTTGTATGTATTATTTGATCATTCGTGATTGAGAAAAACATTTAAGAGACTGAACAGTTGTCCTCGAGAGAATTGACTTGAGTCAAACTCACCACCCTACAAGTTCCTCGTACTCTTGCGAGCAAGCTTGCGTGTTTAAAAATTAAATATCTTAAAAAGGGTGCACAAAATTTTGGGTCATCTACTCATATAAAAACAAATAATTATACAATTTACTATGATACAACCATGAAATCCTCGGCCGATCTTAGCAATATGGGCAAGTTACTTGATCAAATGAATCAATGGAATCAAGTCGAGAAAAGTACTGATCTGGATGGGAAGTATGTTTGAGAGGTACACTTTCGTCTTCAGGTAGAACAAAGAAAAATGGGACTAACCTTTTCAGCGGCGAATTAGGGTTCATACGTAGAAAGGAATTGTGTCATTTATTTTTTGCTAATTCGTAATTAGATAATGGAGGGAGGACATTTTGGACATATAATATTGGAGAAGGAGCGAAGTAGTGTCATTACTCGATGCTAGACAAAGTGGGATAGTTGTATCACATGGGTCGGGGGGAACGATTTTGTCCCATTATCGGAGGATTAGGACCGGGCCGAGTATAATCTCCCCGGCTTCTATCTCGTCTAACAAACACATGATAAGTTAGGATATCCCAGCGTATCCTGTCTATCTCAGCTATGCCATTACATTGAGGAGAAAAAGATAAAGTCCTTTGATGAATTATACCATGATTCTCAAAACATTCTACCATTTCTTGTGATTCATACTCTCCACCTCTATCACTTCTCAAAGATTTAATTTTCTTTTCTAATTGATTTTCTACTTCAGATTTGTAAGTTTTGAATTTTTCAATCATTTCATCTTTTGTTCTTAATAAATAAATATAACAAAAATCTTGAATAATCATCTATAAATGAGATAAAATATCTTCTACCACCACGAGTTAAAATATTTTTCAAATCACAGATATCACTATGAATTAGTTCAAGCAATTTTGATTCTCTTTTCACAAATTTTAAAGGCTTTCTAGGTTATTTTGATTTTAACTCACACTTCACATTTATTTTTATTATTTATATCCGATTTTGGGATTAAATCCATATTCATCATTTTTCTCAATGTATTAAAAATTTCATGACCTAGCCTTTCATGCCAAACATTTGAATTTTCAACACAATAATATAAAGAAGGAGAATTACTAAAAATATAATTACTAGGATTATCAAAATCAATACTCAATTGAAAAATACCTTCATTAATGTAGCCCCTACCAACAAAAGAACCGTTTTTGGTAAATACTACTTTATTCGACTCCATTATAATTCGATAACCAAGTCTAACAACCAAAGAAGCACTAACTAAGTTTTTCTTAATACTTGGAACGAATTGAACTCCATCTAAAGACAGTATTCTTGCCGAAGTAAATTTAAGATTTATTGTTCTTTCCCCAAGCACATTAGCTAAACTACCCTTACCCATAATTGGCTCCCAAATCTATCTACCAGTCATTTGATTAATTATATTAACTCCGAGGGCATATGAAAAATATCTCTCGTTATTACTATTGGAAGAATTGCTAAAAGAAATCATATTTACTTGATGGGTGATATCATCATTCTTTTTAAAAATTTTATTAAGTTACTTATTGTCACTTGTAGCACAATTTGGAGTTTCTCAATGCTTTTCTTCAATTCTAAGCGACACAATTAAATTTCCAAATGAAAAATCTTGAGATTTTAGTATAATGCTTCTACCAAACGCTAACCATGAATGTGGTAGTTTTTTAATTAAACTAGTAATAATAAACTTTTCTTCAAATTCAATGCATTTCATCTTCATTTCATAAACAATATTTTCGAATTCATGCACTTAAGAAATAATAGATATTCCATCACTCATAGTAAAATTAAGAAATTTCTCAAACTTGCTACTATTTAACTCAACATTAGACATGATGCAAACAACACAAGATTTAAGCAATATATTTATTCTTGTTTTTTATTTTATTTTATCTTTTATCTCTTCTTAGATTGTTGGAAAATATTGTTGCAAATAATGAAATTAATCAAATTGAAAGTAAATAATTAAATAAATAAATAAATAATGAAGTTTAGAGTAAGTAGAAAATAGTCTGGATTGAGGCGCACAAAAACGTTGTCCTAAGAAGAGATACGCCCTCTTCACACAGAACCTGCCGATACTCTTTTCCCAAAATACAACAATCCCAAGAGAAACTTTAGTTGCAACAACTTCTCTAAAGCAAACCGATTATTATCCTCATTTGCCCAACTAGAGTATATGTTTGCGTGTGTGTGTGTGTGTATATGTATATATATATATATATATATATATAAAGTTGGTATGCATGCTCTTGGGTGTGACATTTGGCTTCACACACACCACACACACATATATATATATATATATATATATATATATATATATATATATATAATGATTAGGTTCAAATGAGAACCATGTCCTTATATGTGAACCTAGGGTCAATTATGGGCTTTAGATCTAATTAAATGGATGGATCAGATTTTTTGGTGTATTTCCTTATTTGATTAAAAGTATTATGATTGTATAATAAAAGCATGCTTGTGTATATAACTAAAATATCAATAAAGCACTGTGATTGTATAATAAAAGCACTGCTGGTATATAATAAAAGCACTAGTTCGCAGGTTCACATATAATGACATGGTTCTCATTTGAACCCACCCCTATATATATATATATATATATATATATATATATATATATATATATATA